>JANTPZ010093872.1:0-25226 GCA_025593235.1 Vachellia pachyceras
ACCCGCGGTTGATTAAAAGTTTGAAGCACTATCACGTGACGTAGGGAAGCTAATTCCATCCTTCAGATGGCTTACTGCGGTCGGACACAGCCATTTCAACGTGTTCGGACCCAAAATCTGGTTAAAAGATTTATAAACATACTATTAGTCAACAGGAACAAAAGAATTGTTATTATGGTTTGTATATTGTTGAGATATATTAGTGATTTAGTTAGATTCTATTGAGATATATTAGGGATATGATTAGTATTGATATTATTGAGATATATTAGGGATATGATTAGTGAGATATTAGGGATATGATTATGATTATGTATATCTCTCTAAATGTATAAATACCCTATTAGGATACATCAATGAGAATGGGAATTTCAGAGTATTTCTTTTTCTCATCTAACATGATATCAGAGCCATAAAGGTTTTTTTCCCTCTGCCACATTGTTCTTCTTCCTATGAGAGTGTGTGCGTCCAAAGGCAGAGGGAGGGTGTGTTGGTAATTCATGGAGAGCAGTTTCTATCAGTCCGTTTCCGTTCTTCTGTTCAGTCACATGGACTTTCTGTTCCAGCGTCCAGATGGAGACTAGCGACCTCGTCTAGATCCGCAGGAGACTCATCTTCTACAGTTACACGCGCTACACAGGGAGGACGGGAAGGCTCCAATCGGTGTTTCCCCGGAATCTCGTCGCCGTCCGGTGAGTGCGTGATCTTCACTCGCCGTTTGAAGATTCGCCGATTTTTCACGTGCCTGCGCGTGACGCCGTTTTCCGGCGAGTTTCCGACGGCGCTCCTGTTTTACGGCTTTGTCTCCTCATTGCCGTCTTTTCCCTCGTGGTTTTGTCTTTTGGTTTGAAGTTTTGTTTCTGGGTTCCTTCTGTTTGGCACTTTTGGTTTTATCTTATCTTTGGTTGGCTCCTAGTGTAGCTCCAATGGTTTCTATCTTATCTTTGGCTGGCTCCTGGTATAGTTTATGCGGTTTCTGTTTTGTCTTTGGCTGGCTCCTTGTGTAGCTTCAGCGGTTTCTATTGTCTTTGATTGGCTCTTGGTGTAGCTTCCGTGGTTTCCATTTTGTCTTTGGCTGGCTCCTGATGAAGCTCCAGCGTTTTTGTTTTGTCTTTGGCTAGCTCCTGGTGAAGCTCCAGAGTTTCTGTTTTGTCTTTGGCTGGCTCCTAGTGAAGCTCCAGTGGTTTCTGTTTTATTTTCGGTACTTTCATTATTTAGCTTAGTCCCTGGTGTGACCCTTACTTATGCCGGGAACATGTTGCTTTAATGTCAGTGGTTTTTGGGCTTTATCAGTTTCTGCTGTTCAGCATTATCATGTCCATTTGGTGTCTAGAGTCAATAAATAAGCTACGCCCCCTTTTGCATTAGTTCATTTTGTTGTTTGAGGTGCTTGTCCTATTGAGTCTAAAACGGGTCGACTACCTTTTTAACAAATTTGTCTTGATTAATATCTACGCTTCAACTTGAGGGGGAGTGTTGAAATATATTAGGGATTTAGTTAGATTCTATTGAGATATATTAGGGATATGATTAGTATTGATATTATTGAGATATATTAGGGATATGATTAGTGAGAGATATTAGGGATATGATTATTTATATCTCTCTAAATGTATAAATACCCTATTAGGGTACATCAATGAGAATGAGAATTTCATAGTATTTCTTTTTATCATCTAACATATATAAAGCGTGTGATAGGTCAAGATTACAAAGGACAAGGTTATACCAAAGTAATGTTTTTGTATGCACCGATGTTGAATGGATGTCGATAGATTTGTCCTGATTTTCTAGCCAGCCACTGTGCACGCTTACCCTCATAATACTGGTTACAAGCCCACACCAGATATTCAGCAGCAGAAACAAAACAAGTTACTGTGTATATAGCCCACTAGCAAACCACCTCTATGGTAGTAATATTGGCTCCGTTTGTTTTACCCGTTTGCACAACGGGTGCGCTTACCGAGACACTTTTCCTCTCACATAAACTGCCTCGAAATCTGTGTCCATTTTTCCAACGGGCTATCCAAACGGAGCCATTATGAAGGACGAGATAGATATGCCATCCCAGAAGAATTGAAAGGGTTATTGTCAAAGCAAACAGTATCAATCCGCAGATCCTAAACATGTATCACATGTCTCAACATTAATTTAGTCTTAGAAAAGCATGAAAAAGAAGCAAAAGAAAGATACTCTCAAAAACCCGAGCAATTTTCTTGTGATAAAGATCCTTTAACTTTTACAAGCATGATAGACATGAAAGGAGAACACTCAAACTTGAAAGATGTACAAGGAAATACATTAGACAATGAGGTAGCTACTTGTGGAATGAAGATAAAGTAAAGACATCTTAGTTACTCGTACTAAAATAACACAGTATAAGAAACAAGTTAATGTAAATAGCCTATCTATCAAACAAAGCAATAGCTTACTAGAGCTCTGCAGGTAAGATTAAAAAGCTTGAAAACAATTCCTTATAAAAATATGAAATAAATTGTGAACGTGATTCTTAGATTCCACTGGATGGCTATATCCACATGTTGTGTCTAAAATTATGCATGTTTAACATCTCAATCTACAGAAGAGATGCCAAATCTAGTATTTAAGCCTCAAATGACCGGCCTCCATATACATACACAATAACAAATGAACTGAAACAATTTTCAAATTAAATAAGAAAGATGTGATATGAGTTATGACTAAGCATTGTTATCCTCCTCAATTTTGACAGTTCAATTATATCCTCAACTTCTAGGTCTGACAATCAAACCACTCTCAGCTAGTGAAAAATTTAAAAGTCTCTTAAAAGCTACTTTATGCTAAAAAATGGCTAGGTTTGGAGATTGGTCTCTCAGCACAAATTCTTCTTAGGAACCGATAAGAAGATTCACTGCTGAAAATTTCGAGCATGAAGTGCTGAGAAAGATCAATCAACCAAAACTGAAAGTCGATAAAGGGTTGTTGATTTTTCCCAAAAGGAAATTAAAAAGAACATATTTCAAACCTCAAAGGGGTTTCATCAAGAAATTTTAATAAGGAATCTTATGCTGTTGGACTTGTCAACCTATACGAATGAACCAATTTTGCCAGTGACAAGTTATATCTTGAAGGGTGAAAATTTTGGCATTGCTTTAGTGCGACTAGGTAGAGTCCCACTACTAAGTTAATCGCCTAACTAATGAGTCCAGAAAATGTAAATAAGCAAACCTTGGTGGTACAGAAAAGAAGTCAAATGTTAGTCACAACCCATTTACTTAATCACTAAAGTGACCAGTCTGTACCAGAACCTAAGAGGGTCTTTAAGCAATAAGCAGACCTCTTTGTACTTCTCATGATATCTGTAAAGTAATTAACCTATATTTCCTCACCGCAAAAGGTGCTTTCCCATTCAAATTAAGACCAGGCATTTGAACCATCGAAGGCTCAACATTCTATCCGTTGTCAACCCACAGTCTCATCATTTTATTCTGCTCAATCAAGCTTAACTTAATGAATCTAAAAATAAAGGAATGAAGGGCTTTCAAAGAGTTAGAGATGAGCTTGGGAAATTTATAATAACTGTTTCACAGCAGTTTTAGCACATTTATATTATCAATAAACAAACCGTTCAGAGGTCTTAAAAGATAAAGCCACAGGCATATTAGAACACTCATAGTTTACTCCATAACTTACATAATACATCTTAAGAGATCTTCCTTCCAATGAATCCCAGTCTTTTTGAAGCACAAGGTTTATAAAGATTGCCTGCAAATTGGAATGATCATCAGTAATACAAGAAAGGTAATCAGAAAAAGGAAAATAGATACCACACAGAACACATACCGTAGAATGAATACTTGCAATGGTGGCATATAATGCAAGAACAAAGAAAGCCTTATAATTCCAATAACCAACACAATTATTTATCCACATGCAGTGAAGATCCTGCATCAATAAGGCAATAGAAGAAAAGAAACAATAAAGTCTTAAATCCTGAACTCAAATACAATATTGAAGCTCAAAAATTACTTATTGATGTCATTCAAAAAATGAAACTACCATACCATTTTAAGAATACATCTTCTGCAGGCACGACAATGATGAGTCCTTGGAGGCTTGTATGTAAAGCATTTGTCACATCTCTTCTGTTCTAAACTCTGAGGCTCATTATCAAGTAATTTAGAAAGAGGATAAGCTTATTAGATGAACAAATATGATACCAATATCAAAAGCTTCTCCATGATAAATAAATCAGGAAAGCAACTTTATGACGACGGTTAAAAGAGACAGCTAAGGCATTGTTCGAAAAAAAGTTATGACAGAAAGCAGGGTACATAAGTTCAGCACACCTAATAATAGCAAAATATATGGCAGTACGCAACCATAAGCATTGCGGATTGTTTATGTAATCAAAAGACTTGAAGCATCGCTTTATTGGCAAGTAAGCAATTGAGAATGGAAGTATAATTTCCAAGTTGCTATCTTATAATTATAAATGAAATATAACTGATATGTCCATTTATATAAACAATTGAAATACATTCCACAAAAAAAAGCCCAGAATCTAGCTTTGCACTTTATGCAGGACAACGATTCCCACCTTCACACAACAAAGAAAAAAACAACACAGCATAACGCGGAATTTTAACATTTCAGCCTCACTGTTCCGTCAGATTCAACATAAATCAAACTTAAAGAACGCAGAATAAGCCCAATCATCGTTTACCCCGGGAAGAACTTACATCTTTGCCATTTGCATGATCCGTGATTTCTCTGCCTTCAACATCAGGAAGATAGGAAAGAAGGGACACGGCCTGGGTCTGTAAGAACGGAAACAAGATTGGGTCTGCAAGCCGACCCCATCTTCGATCAAGATGAAGACCGTAATGTAACACACAAAAGCCATAAGTGAAATCACCGCCATCACGGGGAGTGACAGGAACTTTTGACAGTCATCGCGGGATTGAACTGGAATAGGAGTGTGAATCTTGCTTCATTTCATTTGGCGGGGGCGATAATCAGATTCGTCTCCGCGAATTGAAAATAAGTGAGATTATAAAAATTATTTATGTTTTAAAAAGTGGTGGAAAAAGTAATTTATTTGTAAAAGTTCAGGATTTTAACTTGTTGGTAGAAGTAACTTGTTCCCACAAGCAACTTATTTCTATAAGCTTTCCCAAACATATTAAAATTGTGAACAGTAACTATTAAAGATTTTTGGCACTGCACTTATAGGGGTTGAAAAACATTTTCAAACAGGCCCGTGGTGTATTTTATACTATATAAATTTTACGGAAGTAATTTTTTTAATGTGCCCATTTGAAAAAGTGGTAGAGAAGTACTTTTACACAAGTCAAGGTAAATATATAAAATAGATTATCTCGTTTTACGGAAAAACACTGTTGAACGTACGTTTATAATAAAACCCAATATTTTATATATTTTTAGTACTTAAACTTAGTCTATTAACACTTATTATTAGATTAATTGAATTTAATTAGATAATTAATATGCAAAAGGGGCAATTGGGTTTCATAAGTATTTGTATTTTTTTACTGGTTTAAGGAATGGGCTTGAGCCCAATCATGGTATATACCTAGAAGCCCAATGGAAGGAATGATTAGAAGCTAACATTTTGCACCCATTCATTGAACCCTCGGGAGAGATCAGAGATTATCAACGGTTGGTTGGATCAAATGGTAAGCGACTTGTTCCAGCTTAAGCAAGGTCTTGAATTCGAATCTTTGTGTATACAGAAATCACCATTGAGAGATTCATCCACTATTTTTAGATACCCAACCCGGATCGGATCCGGATTAATCGGGATCACGTTCCGGACGGACAAAAAGGGAGACATCAGAGACCAAACACACGAGAGGAGGAGCCACGGCGCCCCCATTCCATCATCTCTCACCTCTGTGCTACATTAATTCAGGCCGCTAGAAGACAAAAGGGGGGCCACGATTTCTTGAGGAATTCAATCACAGCGGCACGCACAAGATTACCCAATTCATCCCTCCATTTATTCTATACACTCGGACGCCGCCAGCACAGAAGAGGGACCCATTCTATTTTTTTCCTATTCGCACAGCAGCGCGAGAGAGGGAAAATAGGTACACGCCGCCACAGCACCTGGAGAATTCTCTTTGGCCAATCATCGTGCTCACACATCGAGGAAGAGAGCTTCATTGGGTGCCGCCGCTGGGAGCATTCAATCATCAATCCCGCTGATTCATCCACCAGGCACTGCACATGTTCCTTTATTCATCCTCCCAGACAATAAGCACGCCGTCGTCCATTCACTCACCCAAGCCGCCGCTCCCCAGAATTCCATTCCAGCCGCCAACGTACAGCTGCTGCCTTGGGATGCCATTCAATTCCTCTCATCCATTCACGCCCACACAAGCACACCGTCGTCCTTCATCCACATCGCAGAAACTCCACACCGTGGCCATGGAAATTCCAGATTTCAATGGACTTAGGTTCTTCAACTATGAGTAACTAAGTCTGTTATCCGATGGTGATGATGATACTAACCGGAGTCCTTGAATAACTAGGGAAGTTCTCTCAATTTTAATTTCACTTTCTAATCTCTATATATGTAGATTATAATTCTAGGTTGCTAGAGGTTATGATTTATGTGTATGAAAAAGGATTATTATCGGTTGATATAATCTAGATTGTGATACTTATATTAGATTGGTACTTTGAATTATGATTGAACTATAACACTCTTGTTATTCAATTGTTTTCCTTTATTCTCTTGAAATCAATTGTTTCGTTAGGTTTCTATAAATTAATTGGAGGTAAATATGATCTTTTATAAATCTAACATGAGCTAAGCACTAAGATATTCCTAATTGATTAATTGAATCTAGGTTTAGATTATATTAAAAGGATAGGAATATTGATTAGTGATAGTTCTTACGAGTCCTTGTACTTAGTTAAAAGAAGAACTTAATATTTGAATTTAACGAGGAATTAGTTTATTCAATCACCTAGGACATTCATTTTTATAGAATTTAAGTTCATTCCTTCAGTTTAATTAGATAAAAAAAAAGAAGCATTTGATACTTCTTGGTTAATTTGTTATTTACACTAGATTATTTAGTAATTCAACATAGGCTCCACGTAGAGATCGACCTAGGTTAATTGATATATATTGCATTTAGCTTAACTTTTATTTGGAAGCCCCAAGGTAAGGCTTATCAATTTGACTTTTACAATCACTTTGCTAAACATGCCAAATAACTGTTGAAAAATGCAGAGTAAAAATTAAAAGGCGTTATGTGATTTATGTTTAGATCGTAAATGGTAAAAGTGATATTTTATGAAAAGTAAAGCTTATTTAAATTAATGTTTTGAGAAATAAGTGTCGGTGAAAAATGACTTGAAAGGACGTGTATCTAATTAAATTATACATATTTATATAATTATTTTATATATTATCATAATTTTAAGAATAAATAAAATGATAAAGATAAAAAATATTACATGTAAAATGCATTTTAGGCTGAATGCATTCCTGAGGGAAAAAAGTTCATTTCAGCTCATTTCCGTACAGGAGATTCTCCATATCTGGAGAGCCTCCTGCTCAAGAGATAATGGGATCAGCATCTGCCCAAAACTGCCTTGAAACTGATTTAGCGTGTGTTTAGAAATTTCGTTGGGAGAAAGGAATTTACAGATTTCAAGGTATTTTACAGATTTTTAGATGATTTTATAGATTTCGAAATAGTTTTGTCTTAATTTACATGTATCACTGGAAAAACGGTGTTCCCAAACAAACACTTAACCCGCCGGGCATGAAGTTAAGCTGGAAACATCATCAGGTCATAATCGAAACAGTCAGGCCGGTTGCTTGGATCGGGTGACATAATTAATAATTAAACAAATATTCAATAAAAATATTATTTGAACGTCTAATAATATATATGTGTATATTCATTGTAATCCATAATAAGTTTAATTGTCAACATAATAACACCCAATATAAACAATTTCAATGGGATTTTTAGACTCAAGTTCCATAGAATAAAATTATTTATAAAAAGGTTTTAAGAGGTTGTTAATGGTAGCTGCTTCACTTGTCAATGGTGCTCATCGACTTGTCATTGACAACCTCTTGGGACCTTTTCATAAATAACTTTATTCTATAGGAGTTAAACCTAAAAATCCCAATTTCAAAAAAAAAAAATTAAATAATGCCGTCTGACTACAAATGGTCAATAAATATATTTAACCATTTGACATGGTCAATTTTGTGTTTAATCACACACGTATATATTTAATTTTTGCATTCTTTTTTTTATTAGGCTAAAAACCCGTATGACTTTCTAAAATTCGTTCTGATTCTCTATTTAATTGCATGTTCTGATTCAATAATGGCGTAACTTTAATCCAATCAAACTTAACCATTGAAAACGTATTTTGTTTTGCCCAAACCAAACCGTCACCTTGTCTTGGTGACTAATCAACCAATTGAACCATCTTAAAACATTGCTATGAAGTCTCTTTTTAAAATAATAAAAATTTACGTGAGTTGGATAGAAAAAATTTATTGAGATCAAGACGTACATCAAAATACCTATTGTCTTGGGTTTAGTGTAATTAACTTTCATCAAGAGGGTTCGATTCCGTGTTCTGACGCTTATGGAGGTATCCTATACCCAGACAAAAAGAAGTTAGATTTAAACTTTGAGATGTAATGGGTTAGTAGATTTTAGACTAAAAGGAATTACTAATACAATTTTAATAAGATGAAAGTTGAAACATATATATATATATGTGTGTGTGTGTAATTAGCTCAGCACAGGAACCGGAGGATATCATAGAGTATGGAGAAAAGCAGAAGAAAATCCTAAAATTTAATTGATTATTAACAATAACAACGATTAGATTCCAGACGGAGGCTGAGCCACGACTCATCATGCTTTGAGAATCCAATCCATTCGTCACTCAAATATGTAAAGCAAAGGGAAGACAGAAGAATCAGGGATGCCCGCAAAGGAGGAAGGCGACGCAGCGACGGAGGATATAGAACCTTCCTCTGAGCTGCTTCACCATTCGACTGCATCTACCGGCGAAGCATCTGAAGGGCTCGCACAAGCCGCTTTCGCCCAGCTTCATCATCACCATCATCATCGATGGATGTCCGATGAATTGACGGAGGAGGAGGAGGAATTGAAGAGCAGATTCTGAATAGAGATATGCAGAGATCCTTCGAGTTTATATAACCCCTCCCCCCAAATGACTTATTCATATAGTACGGAAAAATGGTAATCATATCTCATCTCCGTTAATTTTTTTTTTTGTAAAAATCAATACTGTAGTTCATTTCGTTAAAATTTTTATGTAAACATAAAATTTTACGATTCGTGATGTGTTGACTTTACTTTTATGTGTTATAATTAATACATCGAATAAAAGAAAGTTTGAAAATTTATTTAATTTTAGGATAGAGTTAATGTGGTTTAAAGTTTTCATTGATTCGTATGAATTAAAACATATTTAAGATGACTTATAAATATAACCAAAACAGTATACCTTCCTCTCTAGATGATGCAATCAATGGGTCTGGTTGAGAAAGTGGTAGAGAAGTACTTTTATGCAAGCCGATGTAAATATGTGGAGGAGATTGTCTCGTTTTACGGAAAAACACTGTTGAATGTACTTCTGGGTGAGAGTTAAGCGTTGCGAAACGGAGCCCATGTATGGAAGTAGATTTTCTTATAAGCACCTTTCTCCTTTTCTTCTCAAAAGTAAATCTCCACTCTTAAATCTAATAATGGATAATTTAGGCTTAGTATTTTAAAAATATTATTATAAAAATTTATAAGTTAAATTTATAATAATTTAGATCATATGTTGGTAGATTAAATAAAATCTGCATTATCTATTTCTTTTAATTTAATTTAAGGGTGGAGATTTGTTTATGAGAAGAAAAACAAAATATGCTTCCAAAAGAAGTCGAACTTATCTATGTATACCAGGGCTCTACAATGATTTTCCTTAAATTTATATTTTATATCATTTATTATTTTCATCTCCCGTCTATTAATTTATTTTTCAATTAATCGGTACTCATAATTATAATTTCTAAAATAATTCTTGAATTTTTAAATAAGTTTTCGACTTTTAGGTCTCATTTTTATTAATTTGATTCACCCATTCGTTCGGCATTTTCTGTCAATTTTGACCTTCAAACGGTGTGGGACCATGACATGACATTGGGTGTGTTTAGAACTTCAGATAATTTGTGGGACCATGACATGACACGGTGTGGCTATTTTGCAAATTAGCCAGCACACATCTGATGGTTGGATGGGGACTTTAATGCTTATAGGAATCCTACCGATAAGTTAGGAGGGGCCCTGGCGTGTACCCCCTTCTATGCAACAGTTTGATGAGTGTATTTTTCAATCGGGTTTTATTGAGCTCAATGATCCCCAAGCAAAGTTCACTTGGGAGCGGGAAGGGCTAAGGGTGAAGTTGGACTGGGTCTTTTGTAATGTGGCGTGGGAATCCCAATTTCCTCATACCCGGGTGATGCAGGACCTTAAGTATAAGTCGGACCACAATTTAATAATCATATCGTGTGGGACAAATCGCATCAATCCCAAGTCCCGACAAGGTTCCATTATCAAGTAGCTTGGAATTTGGAAGATAGTTTTCATCACATTGTGGAAAATTCTTGGAGACAGAGTGATTGGAAGGGCGGTGTAGAGAAGTTTCGAGACATGACTACAAGTTGGAATAACTCCACCATTGGAAGCATCCCTAAGAAGAAAAGAGAAATTCTAAGAAGGCTTAAAGGGATAGAAGCTATCAAACGTACGGGGTCTCCAAATGGGCTCTATAGGGTGGAAAAAAGGCTCTGAGAGGAGTATAATAAAATCTTGATGCAAGAGGAGCTCCTTTGGTTTCAAAAGTCTAGATGTAGTTGGGTTAAATGGGGTGACAGAAATACAAGATATTTTCATGCTTCCACTATCATGAAATGAAGGAAGCAAAGGATCATGGCTTTAAGAGATGAAAGTGGGAATTGGATCAATGAGCAGGATAGGTTGAGAACCATGACAAGTAGATACTATGAGGAGCTTTATAAAGATATTAGTGTTTCTGGAAATTCTAATTGGCTGAATGTGTTTCCTTCTGTGTGATTCTCAGCTTGAAGTTGTTCATAAAGAGGTGAGTGACATTGAGATAAAGAATGCGGCTTTTTCCATGGGTGCCTTCAAAGCTCCTGGCCCGGACGGTATTCAAGCTCATTTCTTCCAGAATCACTAGGAGGTTGTGGGACCCAAGATTTATGACCTTATCAAGCGGACTTTTGTGGACCCGGACTCTATCAGGTCTATCAATCAAACAAATATTGTCCTCATCCCCAAGGTCGATTACCCGACTACCCTAAAGGACATGAGACCCATCTCGCTGTGTACTGTCAGCTTTAAGGTTCTAACGAAGCTTTTGGCAAATAGATTGAGACCTATCATGAAGGAGCTAGTTGGACCTGAGCAGAGCAGTTTCATCTAGTCTCGCTTTAGCTGCGATAATATTATCATTGCGTAAGAAGCAATTTACCTTATGCGAACCGCTTTAGGAAGAAAGGGTTATATTGCTGTAAAAGTGGATATGGAGAATGCTTATGATAGCCTTGATTGGGGTTTTATCGAAAACACCTTGTGAGAAGTGGGGCTTAGGAACAATCTGGTTTGTTTGATTCTTCGATGCATTGGCACGGCAACAATGAGAGTTCTTTGGAATGGGCTCCAAGGTCATGAATTCGCCCCATCCCGAGGGCTCCGGTAAGGAGACCCTCTCAGCCCCTACTTATTTGTCCTCTGCATGGAAAAGTTGGGGCACTTGATAAAGGCCGAGTGTAGAAATGTTAGGTGGAAACCTCTTCGCTTTCCCAACGAAGGCCCTTTCCTATCTCATTTGTTCTTTGCGGATGACCTCTTGCTTTTCTCTGAAGCCTCCTTGAGACAAATGAGCAGGATAAAGGATGTCATGGATAGATTCTGTGGAATCTCGGGTCATAAGATTAACCTGTTAAAATCTAAGGCTTTCTTTTCCAAAAATGTTAACCATGGGAGGGCGTCCATGTTAAGCCAGATATTGGGGATTGAGACCACAGTCGACCTAGGTAAGTATCTTGGTGTCCCCATTATTCATTCTCGGGTGACAAAGGCAACCTTTGGTCATATAACGAAGAAGGTTCGATCGAGACTCTCAGCATAGAAAGGTAGGTACTTTTCTATGGCTGGTAGAACGATACTTATCAAAGCTGTGATTTCTGCCCTCCCTTCATATCAAATGCAATCGGTCCTTTTACCGAAGGATGTTCTTAAGGAGATTGAGAAGGTGAGCAGGAACTTCTTTTGGTGCCAAGATGAAAATAAAAAGAGAATGCACCACATTGCTTGGAGTCAGATTATGAAGCATAAGAGGTGTGGAGGGCTGGGCATCAAGAACCTTGAGTTACAGAATAAAGCCTTCTTTTTGAAACTTTGCTGGGGTCTGGTCACCAAACCAGATACCCTTTGGGTCAAATGTCTTCGAGCTAAATACGACTGTGGGACTCAGCAGGTGCCTATGGTTGCCAGAAAAGGTACAACTCCCTCATTTGGAAGTCTGGGATCTGTTCGTCTCGGGGATTGGAAGAAGGGTTAATAATGGTTTATCCACCAAGGTATGGTGGGAATTATGGACTAATCTTGACAGGCCGCTCATAGAGTTTGCTAACCGTAATGTGGAGTGCATTCAGCATGAGGATAGGATTGTCGATTTTATCTTACCTAGTGGTATGTGGAATGTTGCGAAGTGGGCGAATTTCCTTCATCCTCACATCCTTGCCATAATCCTCCGGTCAAATCCCCCGTCTAACGGAAGAGACGATGAGTTCTTCTGGAGGGGTTCCCTGGATGGTACTTTCTCCGTCAAATCTGCTTATGCGTTCCTTCTGAGACTTGCTCATGAGGTGCCTAATCCGGTATGGTGGAAGATTTGGCGTTGGCCGATCCCTGAGAAAATAAAATTCTTCATGTGGCAAACAACCTATGAGAGAATCGCTACTAACGCTCTTCTAGTCAGAAGAGGGTTGTCAGTGCTAGGAAACTGCCCTTTTGGTTGTCAGTGTGAGGAGAGTGTCATCCATGCTCTTCGTGACTGTGAGAGAGTGAGAGAGGTTTGGAAAGAATTTATTAGCACTAACCTTTATACTGCTTTCTTTTCTCATGATGTGCAGGGTTGGATTTCTTGGAATACTTCGCATCAGCCTAGTAAGGCCAGATTTAGGCGATGGCCGTGGTCAAAAAATTTTCTGTATGTTTGCTGGGTTTTATGGAATACCAGATGTGCACAGGTGTTTGACTCTTCAGAAGCGTCTACGAAGGAAATTTTTCAACAGTGTATGTTCCATATCATGGAGGACGTATCTGGGGGGAGATTCATCCACAGCATCTTCAAGGATTCTTCATCCACAGACACACATTGGAACCCGCCACCCAGTGGAGTTCTTAGGGTGGATGTCGATGCATCTGTTCGAGCCCTTGACCAGGCTGTGTGTGCTGGGCTAATTAGGGATGAACAGGGACGCTGGTAATGGGTTTCTTGGACATGTTTCAACGACGGCAGCGGAGATTTTGGCGATCCAAACTGGCTTAGAGGTCTGTCGATCTTTAAAGTTTAGGGACATCCAGGTATATTCAGACTCACTTGAGGCAGTCAATGTTTTGCTCAGAGATCGTGGCCCCACTCATCAGCTGCGCCATGAAGTTGAGGTCACTCGGCATCTTCTCTACGGTGGGTGGAATGTCAAGCTATACCACGTACCGAGGGAGTGTTTGACGTGTGCTGACATTCTGGCCAAGGAAACTCGTCTCAGTGGCTCGCAGATTGAGTTGATTCCTCATGCCCCTCTTAGTTGCAGGGAATGCCTTTTGATTGATCAATCTTTTGTGAGGGACTTTGTTCCCAATCTGAACTAGTTCCTTTCCTTTCCTCTTTCAAGCTTTGCTTGCCCATGTAATCCAAAAAAAAAAGAACTTTAGATAAATGATAATTGTTACTTTTATCAAGCATAAATATGTGAGAAAAATTTACCTCAATTTATGTAAATGTATTTTTATAACTTTACGACAAATAAAACTATTATTCATTAAGGAAATGCTGATAATACCAACCACTCACACTTAGTGGTGGGAAATGGGCCGGCCCGCCGGCCAGCCCGATCAGCCCGACCTCTTTGGCAGCCTGGACTCGATGTGGCCCGCCAGCCCACCACCTTTTTTTCTTTTTTTTCTTTTTTTATTTTACTAATTTATTTTAAAAAATAATACAACAAATTTACATAAAAATTACTAAGGCCGTTTGATTTTTTGAAAGAAAAATACACTACATCTCTAAAAAAATATAATCAACAATGTTTACAATACAAAAACATAATACATAATCAACAATTTCCAAAGTAAATATGCATTTAAGATAAAATAATAAGGTTTAAAACAATATTTGAAGCTATTGAAACATCATACACTTTCTATTAAAAACATAAAAGGTTTAATATTTTTTTTAAAAAAAAACGGGCTGACGGGCCAGCCCGTTTTGTTACGGGCTGCCAAAATGGCAACCCGAACCCTGCTCAGTCCATGGGTTGGCGGGCTCAACCCGCGGGCTGAGCCCATATTCCTAGCACTACTCACACTCTCCATACTTTTTTCTTCTAAACCACAATCATCAGAGATAATAGTACATGTATTGTTAGATATTAAATGTAAATAATTTTCTCTTGTTACACCACATTGTAAAGAATTAACTATTTTCACTTGACACAGACTCCTTCAGTACTATATTTTTAATAACATGCAAATTCATAGATACTCCATAAAAAGGACTTCCCTGGAATGGGAAGCAAGATGAAATAGACCAAAGTCTTGTACCAAGCCAAGCAATGGAGTTCAATTTAAAGAAAAGGGTTAATCACTCGTAATATGATAAATCAATGTTCATATTTTTATTAAAAGAAATGCCTATATTTAATATTCAACAGTGTCTCAAAATTACCTATTTGAAATATTATAATCTAATACTTGATTCTATATTTGTCTTTAATATCAAAGCTAAATAATCAATTTTTTAAGAATGAAAAAATCAATTATGATACTTATTTGTAATAAATGTACGTTGATTTTCCTAAAATATTATTATTTTTATCATACATCCATTGGATGTAGTTTCAGCCATATAATTTGTAGACAAAATCACATATTCATAAGAAAAGGATGATTAATTCTTATATTTAAAAATAGGGAAAATTGGTTTTTTGTCCCTTAATTTTTTATTTAGTTGTAACTCAATTTCTGAACTTTGACTCGGTGTAACACAATCTTTATAATTTTGACTTGATTATAACTCGGTTCTTGGATTTAAACTCATTGTAACTTAATATCTATAATTTTAACCATTTTATAATTTAATCCATGGCATTTTATTATATGTATGATTTATTTTCTAAAATATAATGACAAAATTATAAAATGGTTAAAACTACTTAGATTGAGTTGCAGTGAGTTAAAGCTCAATCATTGAGTTACAACCGAGTCAAAACTATATGGATTGATTTGCACCAAGTCAAAGTTCAACGAATGAGTTACAATCGAGTCAAAAGTTGAGGGATCAAAAGTTTAATTTTCCCTTAAAACTAAATCCAACCTTGAATTATTTATCTAATCATATTTACAAGGCATTTCAATCTGTTTCACATAAATCAAGAAAAATATTTAACCTCATTAGCTATATCTTAAAAGTTAACAACTTTTCAACCTTACCCTTATTTAGTGCATGGTTGGTAAATAAAGGGTAAAAAGGTACTTTCATATGTAAAATTTAACATCAAATAACATATTCTCTCTAGCAATAACTCTTGAGTATTTAATGTGCTTATTTAAATTAATAACAAAAATTATATTTTAATACGATTCAAATTTATAAGATAAATATGTAAGATGAATTTTACCAGACGTTACAATCATCCTGACTCCAGAGACTGTGCATAGAAAATAATGAAGCATGGGCTAGTCTACTTCGAATTGTGTGTAAAGAATGATTAAGGTTGAGGGAGATTTCAATGTAATTGATGTGCGTAGTGTTGATGACCCCAACGTTTAGGGGTCACATCTGCGTCTGCCAACTGCCAAGGTGCAAAAGCAAGCAGCGCACTTGTTCCTCCCATGTCTTTTCTTCCAAATCTCACCACCTTAATCACAATAATTAACTTTTAATCACAATAATTAACCCAATAATTCTGGTGTGTTTAGTCGTTTTACAATCAATGAGCGGCTAATATATCTAATCAGTGCTGTCTATTCTGGACGCAACGTATGGGACCTCAAATCCCAAGATCCCGAATCAATTTTACCAAATTAATCCATCTCTTGCTTTGTGAACACAAATAAAAGAAAAGCACTATTTTTTTAAAAAAATTTATGATCATATTTTAAATAGAAGAATTAATGAATAAAATTTTCTAAATATTAGTAAAATTATCATCAAGTCTCAGCAGTAACTGGTCTGGTTGTCATTAACAATCTCATCAGCCGTCAATAATAACCGAACCAGCTACAGTTGAGACCTAATGGTAATTTTACCAATCTTTGAGACCTTTTATTCATTAATTGGGTTACTTGGGACCTAATGGGAGATTTCCATATTATTTTATAGGTAAACAAGTTCTCATAAGTTGGATAAGGTGGCTCATCAAAATCGGATCATGCCTTTATGTTTAATGAGAATTTAGAAATGTAATTAAAAATCGCTCACAATCATCAACAATATTGCCACAACAATAACGAGATTTAAACTCTTAACTTTATTAATTGTAAATCAATTCTTTATAGATTAAATCAACCTTTGTTGCTATAAAGGATTTTTTTTATTGGACCGGCTGGCCATCCCTCTTCTATTTAGTTATCACATGATTCGATTAGACAAGCCTCAATCAACAATTCATATGATTCGATCAAACAAGTCTCAATTATTTAATGATGGTAAATTATATCAACAGAACTAATGAGAGATACCTATATTTGAATCCATCACAATTATTTAATGGTAAATTATCACTGGCGAAAGATGTTATCCCATCATAATATGGTGAATTAAGATTTGAATCCTAATGAGAGAGCTACCTATATTTAATATTCGACAACTCAGCCAGGGTAGTGTGTATTTGAGATTATGTAAATAGGCTATATTGGGGGCCTCAGTTAAAAGCGCACTAAATAACGAGATTTAAACTCTTAACTTTATTAATTGTAAATCAATTCTTTATAGATTAAATCAACCTTTGTTGCTATAAAGGATTTTTTTTATTGGACCGGCTGGCCATCCCTCTTTTATTTAGTTATCACATGATTCGATTAGACAAGCCTCAATCAACAATTCATATGATTCGATCAAACAAGTCTCAATTATTTAATGATGGTAAATTATATCAACAGAACTAATGAGAGATACCTATATTTGAATCCATCACAATTATTTAATGGTAAATTATCACTGGCGAAAGATGTTATCCCATCATAATGTGGTGAATTAAGATTTGAATCCTAATGAGAGAGCTACCTATATTTAATATTCGACAATAATTTAAACATGATTATCTTCCACAAAAGAATAAGTGTACTTTAAAAAATGAAAATAAAGGTAAATTATGTGTAAGAATTACAACTCAGCCAGGGTAGTGTGTATTTGAGATTATGTAAATAGGCTATATTGGGGGCCTCAGTTAAAAGCGCACAATACTCACATTGAGTTGGTGAATTTTCTCTCTATTGGGTTCTGTGCCGAGTTCTTGTGAGATGGAGGATATATGCCAACGGAAAACTCCACCAGATAGGCCACCGGAATCAGATGGGGATGGAAGGAACAAAAAGAAGAAGATAGAGGAAGTGCCTCAAGAGATTATGGATGACCAAATGGAGGAGAATGAGCAAGGTATGGAGAATACTGAGGTGGGTGGCAATGCAATGCTCCAAGGGAAAACACAAATGATATCCTATAAGCAATCACTTATGGGGTTTAATGGGGTTGCAAATGGTAGTTATCCACCAGAGACAGATGAGTTTTTATTTGAGGAAGAGGAAATTTACTGGGAGATGCCTGAGCCAACTGAGGAAATTAAACGTCTCAAGAGGATATACCCAGTAGTGCCTATATCCCAGGAGGAATACAATGACTGGTGTAAGCCCTCGAATTTTTCACTGATTATTACTATTCATGGAAGAAGATTCAACTTGTACATGCTAAAAAATCATCTGACCAAGTTGTGGGGAACAAATGAGATTGAGTTGATAGACTTGCCAAATAATTACTTTATGGTGAAGTTCACTAACAAAGAGCAATGGAAGCATCATTACAGGAGTGTGCTATATGGAGGACCTTGGGTTATCTATCAACACTATGTCTTAGTCCAAAGGTGGACACCATATTTTGACCCTTTCAAGAACCAACTTAGGCGTATTGTTTCTTGGGTGAGCATTCCTAATATCCCAATGCATTGCTACAATAGACATTATATAGCTAGGTTGGGGGAAAGGATAGGGAGGCCTCTCAAGGTGGATTTAAACACCCTATTAGATAGTACCAGTGCCACTGGAAGAGTTGAGAGGGGAAAATATGCAAGGATTTGTGTGGAGTTAGACTTACAGAGGGTGCTAGTTCCATGCATTATTGCTGCAAAAGAGTGTTTCAATGTTGAGTATGAGGGTCTGAAACTCATATGCTTTGAATGTGGGAGGTATGGCCACAGGCGAGAGGTTTGTCCTCGGAAAAAGAGCTCTATGATGGAAGCTCAGAAATCAACGGACTTGGCTAGTGCTGATGGTGAACCCATTACCACTGCAACTAGAACAGGGGATTGAAGCCAGTAAGCGGAATGGGGTCCCTAATGGGCTTTACCGGCTAGAAAGAAGGCTCTGGGACGAGTATAACAAGGTGATGATGCAAGAAGAGTTAATTTGGTTCCAAAAGTTCAGATGCAATTGGCTTCGATGGGGTGACCGGAACACAAGCTACTTCCATGCTTCTACGGTTGTTAAGCGAAGGAAGTAAAAGATCTTGGCATTACAGGATGATAGCGGGAATTGGGTCCATGACCAGGACCAGTTGAAGGTAATGGTTAGCCGCTACTATCAGGACCTGTATACCAAAGATCTAAGTGTTCCTTCTACCTCAAACTGGTCAAATGGTTTCCCGCGTCTTCAGGACTCTCATCTACTGTCCCTTCATAAAGCAGTGAGTGACATTGAGATAAAGAATGTGGCCTTCTCTATGGGTGCTTTTAAAACTCCTGGCCCTGATGGAATTCAAGCTCACTTTTTCCAAACCTAATGGGAGGTAGTGGGATCTAAGATTTGTGACCTGGTTAAGCAGGCTTTCCTGGATCCGCCTTCTATTAGGGCTGTCAATCAGACCAACATCGTGCTCATTCCCAAAAGTGAAAACCCTAATACCCTGAAAGACATGAGGCCGATCTCTCTGTGCAATGTTAGCTTTAAGGTGATGACAAAGCTCTTAGCTAACATATTGAGACCCGTCATGAACGACCTGGTTGGGCAGGAGCAGAGCAGCTTTATCACATCCCGATCGAGTTGTGACAATATAATTATTGCACAAGAAGCCATTCACCTTATGAGATCCAGACCAGGAAGGAAAGGGTATATTGCTGTTAAAGTGGACATGGAGAAGGTTTATGATAGGTTGGACTAGGGTTTTCTTGAAACCACCTTACGTGAGGTGGGATTCCAGGATAACCTTGTTCGCTTGATATTAGGATGCGTTGGGACTACTACCATGAGAGTCTTGTGGAATGGGCTGGAAGGACCTGAATTCTCTCCATCCCATGGGATCCGCCAAGGAGAACCTCTGGGCCATCTAATCAAGGCTGAGTGTAGAAGTGGTAGATGGAAACCCCTTCGCTTTCCCAATGAGGGCCCTCTCTTATCTCATTTGTTCTTTGCGGATGACCTCTTGCTTTTTGCTAAAGCTTCCTCGGGTTAAATGCGCATTATAAAGCAAGTCATGAGCAGATTCTGTGGGATCTCGGGGTATAAGATAAACTTATCCAAATCGAGGGCTTTCTTCTTAAAAAATGTTAATCATGGAAGAGCTTCCAGATTAAGACAAAGTTTGGGAATTGAAACCACACCTGACTTGGGTAAATATCTTGGTGTTCCCATCATTCACTCGCGTGTGAGTAAGGAAACTTTTGGACATATAACGAAGAAGGTTAGATCACGGCTTTCTTCGTGGAAGGGTAGGTATCTTACGATGGCTGGGAGGACGATCCTTATTAAAGTCGTGATCTCAGCTCTCCCTGCGTATAAGATGCAATCTATCCTATTACCGAAAGGGGTCCTTCAGGAAATTGAAAAGGTCAGCAGGAACTTCTTTTAGGCTCAGGATGAGAATAAAAGGAAAATGCATCACATTGCTTGGACTCAGATTATGAGGCATAAGAGTGTGGAGGTCTCGGGATAAAAAATCTTGAACTTCAGAATAAAGCTTTTATTATAAAGCTTTGCTGGGGCCTTATCACTAAATAGGATACTCTTTGGGTCAAATGCCTTAGATTTAAATATGAGTGTGGGACCTAGTTGGTGCCGACCGTCACCAAGAGGAAGTTTAACTCACTTACCTGGAAGGCTATTACGGAAGTGTGGGACCTTTTCCTCTCAGGGGTTAGGAGGAAGGTGAATAATGGTCAAACCACCAAGGCTTGGTGGGACCTATGGACATATATGGACAGGCCTCTCATTGAGTTTGTCGACCTCAATATGGAAGAGGTTCAATCAGAGGATAAAGTAGTGGACTTCGTCCTTTCTAGTGGCAGGTGGAATGTTGACAAGTGGGAAACCTTCCTCCCACCATATATTCTCAACCTTGTCCTTCGGTTAAATCCCCCATCCAACGATACGGAGGATGAGATCATTTGGCGAGGGTCTCCTGATGGCAATTTCTCCGTCAAATCTGCTTATGCATTCCTTGCAAGGCCAACTGATAAAGTGGCTAATCCGTTATGGCAGAAGATTTGGTGTTGGCATGTTCCTGAGAAAATAAAGGTTTTCATGTGGCAAGTAACCCATGAGAGAATTGCTACCAACTCTCTTCGAGCCAGGAGAGGGATGTCTATGACCGAAAACTGCCCTTTTGGATGCCAGTGTGAGGAGAGTGTCATACATGCTCTCCGAGATTGTAACAGAGTGAGAGATGTCTGGAAAGAAATGCTTAATACTAACAGTTATACTGCTTTCTTTTCTCGTGATTTACAAGAATGGCTTTCTTGGAATGCAACCCAACAACCTAGTAAAGCTAGGTTTCACCGATGGCCTTGGTCGAAGATTTTTACGCATGTTTGTTGGATATTGTGGAGAACGAGGTGTACGCAGGTGTTCGAATCTACCGAAGCATCCGCTAAGGAGATTTTCCAGCAATGCATGTTCCATATTATGGAAGATGTCACCGATGGAAGATTCTTTCACAAGATCTTCCAGGGGGATTCGATTGAGGCCACGCATTGGACCTCGCAGCCTAGTGGAGTAGTAAGACTGCATGTTGATGCATCGGTACGAGCACTCAACCAGGCTGCGTGTGGTGGTCTTATTAGGGGTGACCAGGGTCGCTGGATTTTGGGGTTTCAGAGGTCGCTTGGGTATGTTCCTATAACCGCAGCTAAGGTTTTAGCAATCCAGATTCGGCTGGAAGTGTGCCGCCTTCTGCAGTTAAAGGACATACAAGTTTTCTCTGACTCCCTAGAAGCGGTCAACATTTTGCTCAGGGATTGAGGACCTACACATCGGTTTCGCTTTGAAGTTGAGGAAACTCGTCACCTGATTTATGGAAACTGGAATGTGGAGTTATTCCACGCACCTAGGGAAAGTTTGAGGTGTGCTGATATTTTGTCAAAGGAAAATCCTCCCACAGGCTCTTAGACATTATTTTTTGGCATGCACCATCAAGGTGCAGGGATCAGTTCATGCTTGATAAATCTTTTGTGATTGGTACAGTTCCCCAGTTAAATTAGTATTGTGTTCTAGTTGTTTTCAAGCCTAGCTTGCCTATGTAATTAAAAAAAGGCTGTATTGGGATGAATAAAAGAGAGGGTATTAATAATTTTGTCAACAAAAATTAATTTATTAGTAGAGAGTTAGCTCATAACTTACAATATCATCACACTGCCAATGTGTGGAAGTTATTGATATGTGATTTATAAGTATCTTTGTAAGCACTGCACACCCTAAGCCTAATAAGCTTTGGGATCCACTCCACCGAAACTTTCCTAACATAAAAGTGTTATCATAATTATAACATTCGCTTATTTTCTTTATGTTCTTTCCATTCTAATACAAAATGTTGATGATATTATGGGGTGTTTGTTTTTATTTTTAAAAACTGTTTTAAAAATAAGAAAATAAAAACTTGTCTGGCTATTTTTTTAAAACTTTTTAAAAACAAAAAACAAAATAAATTGTTTTTAAAAACTTAAAAATAAATTTTTTTATTTTTTTCATTTTTGCATAGTTTATGAGAATTATGAGTCCCTTTATTCTTTATTTAGTGTCTTTTTTTATTTAAGAACTTGAATTATCATTGAAATTTTATCCTCTGATATATGTATGTCTATTTTCAAATATATTTTTTTAAAATAAATCATTCAAACAGATTTTTTTATTTTTTAAAATTATTTTTTAAAAACAGTTTTGACCAAAAAGAAAGAAAACAGAGCATAGGTTATCCTCTGATATATGTATGTCTATTATGTTTCTGATCTTTTTTTCCTATCCATATGTTCTCTTTCCGCCCAAACTGAGCATAGGTTAGATTTTAATTTGTTAAGTTGGTGAGACTGTAATTGGTGATGAAGACATGTAATGAAGAATTGAAGATAGAGAGATATCATGCCTCAAGCATTGAAGAAAAATTGAAGAGAAGAATTGGATGGAATTAGTACCAATATAGCACTCTCATTCTGCATACTCGAATCTGTCTTCGGTGATAGCCATCTTCAGCGATGTTCCTGTTTCCTGTTCGCGAAATTTTCAACCTATGTTCTTCTGGACTGTAACATGAAGAGAAGTTGAGGGAGCATGCTGGACAGCACCAACTGGCAGTCAGCCCCGCAAACCCGTAAATACGAAAACACTCAAGAACTACGGCCTTATAAATATATATATATATATATATATATAAGTACCTGCTGATTAGACAACTGAGGATACTCAAGAAAGACCACAAGTTTCTCCTGAAATCAAATTAGATGTAACTATATATTTTGACCATTGTGTTGCGTGCTGATAAGTTTGTGAAATTACGTAACCCATAGCTAAAGCAGAGCTGACGTTTGAGTCCCTTATAAACAGTAAATGGTTTGGTGGCTTCTTGTAAATTTAGTGTCACATGCCGACTGTTTCTGACCTATTTTATCCTTAAAATGTTGCAGAGACGCCCTCAGAATTACAATGGCTCTCAAGAGGGAATATAAATTTGCAGTACATAACTAAGCACGTTCTACAAATTCTCATCACACTTGCTCAACCCATACAGTACTGAAAATTAGACTTCCCTTGAGATTTTTACTCTTGTGCCTTTACTTTGCCGAACTTGATTGCCCCGAACGATCCTTCAACTTGCTGTCAGGTCATACATATGCAGCTAAACATCACACACGCAGAAGTTTTGCTTGTGTGTGTGTAGGGAATTGAAAATGAAAGTGCAATGGTTGACCTTATTTATTTGCCTCTTTCTGCACAACGCGCATCTAAATCGTCACATATTTATGTAGGAATCCGTAAAATCCTTCCAACTCCCAAACACACACGACCCTTCTTCACCCTTGTCCCCATCCTTGACAGTTCCTCAATTAATCTTGGATTCTCTTGCCACCCCTCGGAGATCGCTCAAAAGATCCGACAGGCTTCTCAATCTGGGCTTCAATTTTTTTATTTTGGGTTCTATTTTTTTCAGTTTGGTAGGCTTGGAAAAGATGAGTGGGAATGAGTATTCAAAGACCGTGGTCGTTGATCGATTGCTTGTTTCTATCAAGGAGATTTCGGGGTTACCTGAGTATCGAAACGTTTGCAAGACTATTTATGGGAATTTGATTCGGAGGGTGAAGTTATTGAGCCCGTTGTTCGAGGAAATTAAGGATAGTGATTGTGAATTGCTTAGAGACGAACATATTAGATCGTTTGAATCGCTGGAGAATGCTTTGGATTCAGCTAAGAGCCTTCTCAAGTTCGTGACCCAAGGGAGTAAGCTTCATCGGGTATATATAGCTGCAAATTTCTTTTCTTTCTTTTTTTTTTACAATTCTTCGTTAGATGACTTTCATTACTTAATTAATGGATTGCTGAAATATTCTAACTTTCCTAACTTGTCTCTGCAACCTAAGTTTAGTTACCAAATGACTTCGTGTTACTTATTCTTATTTTGTTTATTATTTTTGTGTGCATCCGCCGTTTGGGTTGTAATGTGAAATGCAATGATTGTTCCTTGTGTCTCTGAATGTTTATGCCATTTCTTATTTCGTTCTCTTTCCGTATAAGCTGTTCATATGTGTGTATAGACATCTAATCACTTGAAATGACAAGGTCTCGTTAAAATTTTTCTGTTTGGCGGTAATGTGGATCATTGCCCTCAACTTCTATTTTTTACCATTTTCTATAAACTGTGAGGAAACCCTATCAACTGGACATAAAACAAGTGTTTGCAGTTCAATATTTTTGCAGCCCCATCTGTATACTGATTATTCCACTAGTACACTACTCATCTTGGGCAATGTCTTCGATATAAATTTTATTCAAATCTTAGCCCTGCTCTAGTCCCTCTAGTTCAGTTTTGCTTACGAATCAAGTTAGTTGATTTAGATTTTTTATATTAAATTACTAGGCTGTGTGCATTTGACAGGCTATGCAGAGGAATGAAATGGCAGAAAAGTTCCAACAAATAAATGACCGAATTGAAGCAGCAGTTAGTGTACTTCCATATGAAAAGCTTGAGATATCAGACGAAGTTCGAGAACAGGTAATTTTGTTAAACTTTGTCTGAAATTTGACTTTATCATAAACAATTTAATTGTGATTTATACTTGTTATTTATACTAGTCATATTTGACTGCTGTGCTTATTATCTAGGACAATGATAGACTTTGACCAGGAGAAATGGCTTTATTAATTCTTGGATTTTTA
>JANTPZ010093873.1:0-41488 GCA_025593235.1 Vachellia pachyceras
TCTGGTTGTCGTCTCACGGCTCACAGAGTAGAGGGATATACGTATAGGTTTATAGAGATCTCTTAATTTGGGTTGTTTCTCGCAATCTATGTGGTAGGGAAGTGTAAGAAGGCCTTTCAAATTTCTTTAAGCGAAGAAAAGGGCTGTGATTAAAGGTTGATGTGACCAAGTTTCTGAAATGGATAGGAGCTAGAATGTGATAAGGCAAGGAGAGGCTGGACCACGGGGTTGTGATTGTGGGGACGTTCATTGAGGAAGAAAATAAATCAAATTTTTTCTCATAAAAAAGGTGTGTTTGTGAGAGAGAGAGAGAAGGAAGAGGAAAAGAAAAAGGTTATAGTTTGTTGAGTAGGCATGTGGCTCAACGTCACTCTTGCTTTATGCTTTTGGAAACCCATCCCAAAACCATCACTAATAATTATTGAGATGCAGCTCATCCTTCCCCCCTAACACTTCTGCTCTGTGAACATGGATCGCCACTTTTGCTTCCAAGTGACTCTCACTTTCCATTGTCCCCTTCGATTTCTGCTTCTTAATGTTTCAGAATTCAGACCACAGGTCCTAATCAGTGAAGGTGTGTGTGTTGGGCGGTTGAATTTGTCAAGGCGTCCAGTTGTACCAAGTGCCACTGTTCACACCATTTTTCTCCGTTACACTCTTTGTCCTATTATTTCAATTTCGAATGGTACTTCTTTGTCATATGTCTACCTTATACCATACTGCAAAAAACAGAGTTATTATTTATGACAAAGTTGCAGATTAGCATCGTATACTAGCTTCTTTGGCTTCGTTGGTATCAGTCTTTCAATCAGTTAATTAGACTAGGAAGCAACACCATTTTGGAAGACATTGGCCAAAAAAAAAAACCACCATTTTGCAAGACACGCATGCTTTCCAATTCCAATAATCTCCCAAACAAATCTGAGTATTTATAATTAGGGCCCCAAGTGGGGACCTTTCATGCGACTTGTGAAAAAGTAAGGAGCAGTGTCGGCATTCCCATAGTACCATGTTAGGGAGATAAAGCTGCCAACCTATGTTCCGTAGCGCTCTGATTTCAACAGCTCTAATTTTTCGTGCCACTCGTGCTCCTCTGTTCCAAACTTCTAGTTGCATCAATTCGTTTGCTAGCTAGCATTTTTATTTATCATCACACTTTTTTAGGTGTCAGCCACGAGGTCGGTGATAAAGGAAGGAAACACTGTGCTTGATTGGAGCCGTTTCCAGCAGGATCAGGATCAAATCAAAACGCTGAGGTGTGACTGTGAGGTTGAAATGTCTGGAATGGACTAAAAGGCCTCAAGTAGCGGCTTTTTCTGGTTTATCATTTCTGAGTTGAATTATCAGGTTAGGCTGAACTTTGACAGCATTTAAGATTAGAGGGGGCGTTTAGAATCAATGAATGGTCCTCAGATCAATTACTTTCAAATACAAGTCCTTTTGTCTTTGCCTTTCAATTATTGGTGTCGTGATAGGATCGCTGATTTTACCCCGCCTTTATTAGTTGTTGCATGTGACAGATTCAATTGCCCAGGCTTATTTAGAAAGATACACACACATTTGATATCAAAAACCTCTTTCTGGAGAAAGCAAGAAACTTGTATCTTAGCTGATTATGATTTGAACATACTTTGTCTGATACATAATCAAAACTCGTCACTCCAAAATGACTAGAAAGCCCTTAGATTTTGTAAAAAGCTTGATGTGAGGTACTCACCAACTCATCTGAGAGGTTACACATGAAACTCTAGAGAGAGTGGAAGAAAGGTAAAAAGCACAGTAAAACTTCTGCTCGGTTTGGAAGTTAAAAGGTTAAAAGAGCAGATACTGAAAATGAGTATACAGCCCAAAATTCGGATAAGGGTCAGTGAAACAGTGATTTGTCTGCTTTTAAACCAAAAGTACGATGAATGATACGTGGGTTCTCGGCCATGGTAGAGAGGCCGAACCCCACCCAAGTATCCCTTAGTAGAATTCTCCTCCGACTTCTTAAGTTATGGCTACAAGATACTTTTATTTATTGAATTCAAGCCTTTTTGCTTATGTTTCTAATTGGCAAAAAAAAACGCCATGAGTTATTATGCATATCTTTGTTCTGTTTCAGAGAGCAATTTGGTTTTCTCTAAAGCACTATACGTCTAACCTCAATATGAATTCTGCATCTCGTTCAGACTCATCCTTGTTACCTTTGTAGTGAACAACATATTGAGTTAAACAGTGAACATGAACAGTAGTTTAAAATAGCTCAAGTTGAATAATGCCAACCTTGGTGTGAATCGTTGTCTAGTCCCTCCCGCAATATTCAATTTTTGGTACTGCTGCCATTTAAAATATGCCACGTGTCCACCATCTTCATTCCCCCCTGTCATCAGAAGTTGCTTCTTGAGTGGTCACTCCTGTCATAGAGATAGAAATAGGAACCAGCTTCACGGTAGTGTTTGATTTTGAAGAAACAAAGTCCAGAAGCAGAGTGCCTGCGCCATAGCTGTTGAAGTTCAAAAGGGATTGTGTTTCAAAGCGGCGAATCTTCCTGTTCAAAACTCAATAATCTGGTTGCCTTCTATTCCAAAAGAAACTGGACAAGATTTTTTCATCGGTCTCACATGGTTTTTTCTCTCTGAATAATGAATATGTCATCTGACGGTAATATTTCTTTTCAGAAGGCACATGGTATTTTGCATTCTCATGGAAGAAAAGTCATTGGAATCTATAACTACCTTTGAGTTTATCGGATACTTTTCTGCTGAAGCTGTCTTCTTGTTTTTCTTTTGTTGCCATCGTGCTAAGTCTATTTTTATATAATATTTTCTTGGTAGGGAGGAGGAGAAGAAATATTTGTTATTGGCCATTGGACTTGTTAACTTATGTAAAACAACTCATGAGCGGAAAAACAATATGATTCTCGTTAATGTGCAATTATGTATAGACTCCTTGCATGGTACTCAAGAGACAACAAACTTATATAAGCCATTTACAGAAATACCCAAGAGAGCTCTAAGTGCTATATGACTCACGGCCCAACTATTGACCTATTTATTCTAACACTCCCCCTCAAGTTTGGAGTTATACATATAAACAAAACTCCTAACTTGCTTTACATTTTCATTTATGTATCTTTAAACAGACCATCTCATGATATTACAAAAAAATGCTGTCATACATCAGAAAGTTCATCACTGTATAAACTGTCACCATTATCCTGGTCAACAAAAGATTTTACTTTTATACTTCAAAGATTTACTTGTTTTTTTAGGCTTTCTTGACTTTCTCTGCCTGCAATTCCAGCCCCTTCTCTGATGGTTTTTCGCTTTCTTTCCATATGTGTTCCTCTTGCATCGTCTTTAAGTGGACTTGATGCATGGTTCAAATGTCCGTTTAGTCCAGGCTATTCTGAAAGTGGTGATCCAGAATTATTGTTGTCCACCAGCTTTGAAAAACTTTCTATGCACTTGTCCTACTGCTCTTTGAAATCAGGAGCAAATGCACTCCAGCTCTCAGTATAATCTTTAGCCCAGATGTAAATTAAGCTAGCTAGAGAAAGAGATACAATAATAGGATGCCAAGCTAAATCAATAAGGGCTTCTTTAGCCCCCCTTTTTTTGCAGTGCTCTTTCACCTTTATTTGATCAAGTGCCACATCTTTTATTGCTGTGTCTTTCTTATGTTCTTATGGTTATGAGTGCATTTAAGGGTGAATTTTTTTCTCCCCCTGCCTCTATAGCCTTTTTTTGCTGTGCCTTCTTTGGATAATGAGTGCATTTAAGGGGTGGAACCTTTTCCCCCTGCCTCTATAGCTTTTGTTGTTGCGCCTTCTTTGGGCAATGAGTGCATTTAAGGATAGATCTCTTCCCCCTTGCCTCTACAACTTTTGTTGCTGTGCCTTTCTTGTGGCAATGAGTGCATTCAAAGGTGGATTCTCTTCTCCCCTGCCTCTGCAACTTTAACACCAGATTTTGATATTTCTCCACATTTATTCTATTGAAGAAAACTTTCAAAGCCTTTCTGCCAATTTTTGCTATTGCACTGAAGATTATTCTACCTTCATCATCTTGGCTTTCATAAAAAATGATTGCTTAGACTTCACTTTTATTTATCCTTGTTGCTTTCGCCGTATTATTGCTGTGGGCAAAAGAGTCTGCCACTCCCCCTTTGATGAGAGTTCTGATGCTGAAGTGAATCCAAAGAGAGAGATGCTAAAAACAAAGTTGTGCATTGAGTGGGAAATGAAAGGGCATTGCTCGAATGGATATATGTGTCGCCTTGCTCATGGGCAAGAAGCAACCTTGAGAAAAGGGAAATATGCTTTGGTCCAAGAAAACAAATCTTTTTCATTTTTGGTCGGAGGAAAAACAGAAAACTTCCATTATGAAGGCACGGACATTGTTTTCCACACATTGATTGACATCCACAGGACTCTCTGCAACAGGCACATTTAAGTTAAGACCCCCACAATCAGCAACTTCTGTTGGAGAAGATGTTGTGGCCACAGAATTGCATCTTTGCTCCACCAAGGTAGTTGCAGTCCATAAAATTCGATCTTCTTCACACTCTGTTTCACTTCCATGAATTTCGCAGGCACAACTCTCCCTCATTTTTCAACAGTCATTTTAGTGATTCGTTCAACCTTTTCAAGTCGAAGAGTTTCCAATCTAGAAGCAAGCAAAATCTGTTCTGCATCCTCGTTAGCGTGGGTAAACTGAAAAATAGGTGTTGCGGGTCTTCTTTCTCGTTATGGAAGATGTATCAGCATTGTCGGCCATGAAGAGTGATTCTGGAGCATCTTAGCGTTTCTTGCTGTCTTGGTTCTGGGGACAGAATTGGGCCAGTCTTGGAAAATTCTTGGAATCTGAAGCTCTGATACCATGTTAACTTATGTAAAACAACTCATGAGCGGAAAAACAATATGCTTCTCGTTAATGTGCAATTATGTACAGACTCCCTGCATGGTCCTCAAGAGACAGCAAACTTATATAAACCATTTACAGAAATACCCAAGAGAGCTCTAAGTGCTATATGACTCACGGCCCAACTATTGACCTCTATATTCTAACAAGCCCCTTTAGAGGCGCCTTTCAAAGACCTGCATGTTATTCCCAGCTTTCTTGTGTTTCATTTCGTTTTCCCATCTCTGGTTCTAGCAGAGGATGCCCATGTAAAGCCATCCTCAACGAAACGGCGATGACAGCCGGAAAGGTTCCTGCTGTTTTTCTTTTCATTGAAATTTGTGATTGTTGTTAGAATGATACTTTTTTGGGCAGTGTTTTACTTTATGGATTATGGTTGAATTTGTCCCGTCCAGGTGAAGAAGATGGTTGGATTGGAGCTTTCTGCTTTAACGGCTTTGTCGCCACTGGATGGTCGTTATTGGGAGAAAGTTAAGGATTTGTCTCCTTATTTGAGCGAATATGGGCTAATCTACTGTCGTGTTCTTGTTGAGGTATAAGTTTCAATTTAAGCTCAGCGCACGGGATTATTTTATAGAAATCCTGGACTTTTCTTAAAAAAAATATTTTCTAGCGGGTGTGACAGTGAACGACGTTTAAAGAAGCAAATTATCTCATATTTGTATTATACTTACTGATTGAGAAGGAAACTTACGACGTTGCCATGTTACATGTTTTCATTAAGAATAATAATTCTGAAGCCAACGTATGTGGTTGATTGTTTGACTGGGAATTTGCCCTGGTTTACTGTGTGATGAGGTAGAATGATGGTCACGTGTTAATGCTGCAAAGCTGTAATTTCAAGTGTAAAGTTATGACTTGGGTAGGATTCAACGGTATCTGAAGGAATGAACATCGAAAGATTCTTGATGGGATAAGACTCCTTGCATAAATCTGTGTGTACTGATGTATTTATCTTTGTATACTTCAGTTTGTGCAAATTTTGTGTTACTTTTGATGAACTTTCTCCTAATCTTGGTCTTCACTTGATCAATGTTTTATTTTTCAGATTAAATGGTTGCTGCACCTGTCTCAAATTCCTCAAGTTACAGAGGTTCCAATTTTCAGTGAAGAGGCTAAATCTTACTTGCAAGAAGTAATTGATGAATTTAGCATCAGTGATGCCCTAGAGATAAAAGATATTGAGAAGGTGACAAATCATGATGTAAAAGCAGTGGAGTACTTCTTGAAGCAGAAATGCCAGTCAAATGCAGAAGTAGCTAAGGTTGCATTTCACTTCCTTTGCCTTTTCTGTCAATGAGATTGTGCACTACATTCAGTTTGGCATCATGAATTCTTACGGTTTACGCCATTCTGAAACTTTGCAGTGGCATTCTAATACACACACATACACACACCATTGCAGGTTCTTGAATTTTTTCACTTTGCTTGCACATCTAAGGATATAAATAATCTTGCGCATGCCTTGATGCTGAAAGGAGCAATGCATGAAGTCATTTTTCCTGTGATGGATAAATTAATTAAGGCTACGTGTGACATGGCTAGAGATCATGCGCATATCCCAATGCTTTCACTTACACATGGACAGGTATGCTATTTTGTGCATTAGTTTAGCAATTAAGATTTCAAGTCTTTTGCAGTTTAAAACTTGTGCATTTCCTTATGTATTGCATGGACTATGAAAAATAAGTTATTATAATCTTCATAACTTGTGACATAATAGTGCGGTGGCTTCTTCATTTTATTATATATATTGGTGTGTTGATGATGGTTCGTGAACTTTGATGCTATGCAACGTCATAAAAAATTCACTCTACCATTCTATTCACTTTCCTCCTCCAGCCTGCTTCACCAACTACATTGGGAAAGGAAATGGCAATATTTGCTGTGAGGTTAAGCAGAGAAAGGAAGGAGCTATCTGAAGTGGAGATATTGGGGAAATTTGCTGGTGCTGTTGGAAATTAAATGCACATTTTGTGGCATATCCTGATGTTTATTGGCCCCACGTTGCTGAAGAGTTTGTAAGATCCCTTGGGTTGAGTTTTAATCCTTATGTTACTCAGGTATTTCCGCCCTTTCTTTTTATGTTAAGACTGGTACAACTTTACGTTACCATATCTTGAAGCTGTAAAGACTCATGAAATTTTTGTGGCTTGTACTTTGCCTCTTGGCACTAATATAGATTATTTAAAAGTTTTCATCATTTTTACCTTGTTAGCATTTAAAATATAATGAAGTTCTGCAATTTTATGGCCTTGTGCATTTATAAATTTAAAGTCAGCTGTTCACTCCAGTTTAAACTTATTATTGATCACATTATATATCCTTCTGGTTATACTATGGTTTCATAACAGATTGAAAGTCATGACTACATGGCTGAACTGTTTCATTCACTTATCCAATTCAACAAAGTACTACTTGACTTTGACAAAGATATATGGGGCTACATATCTTTGGGTTACTATAAGCAGAGCTTTCTAATATAGAATATATAAATGCTGTAGGGTGTTGGACTTTTAGAATTATAATGATCTCCTTGACACAAGATCTTTCTTTCAGATCACTAAGGCTGGGGAGATTGGGTCATCAACCATGCCTCACAAAGTAAATCCCATTGATTTTGAAAATAATGAAGGTAATCTTGGAAGGGCTAATGGATGTTTATCTCATCTAAGCATGAAGTTGCCTATTTCACGTTTTCAGGCAAGAAATCTATATCAGTTTTCCATTTCTATCCAACATTTTCTACTTCATGTCCTTATTGAAATGAATTTAAGGCTTGTTTGGGTAGCCCATTTAGGCATCTAAAAGCCATTCTTGCTCTTACCAAAACAAAATTCCTCTCACATATTTACCTCGGAATCTGTGTCCGTTCTCCCAACGGACTAACCAAACTATCTTTGGGTAAGCTATGATGCTAACAGGTTCATATCTATTTAATCTTCTGGATTTTGGTTTGCAGCAAGTATGAATCGTGGCATGTGTGCATATTAGAACACATGTATAAGTTGTCTGGCCATGCTGTGAAAAACATTTTGTGTTAGCTACTGGAGTTTATTGATCATCTTAGTACAATTGAGTGGTATTGAACCATAGATAGTTTGATTTTAAGCTGCTATTGGAAGTAATAATTTTTTTAAATAAAACTTTTTCAGCGGGACTTGACTGATTCAACTGTCTTGAGGAACATGGGTGTGGACATAGGCTATTGTCTTCTAGCCTACAAAAGCGCATTTCAAGGGATAGCAAAGCTTCAGGTACTAAATATAACATGGCATATACATTGCTAGTTTCTCAGAATGTGTTTCCTTTCTCCAGTCCTAATGAAAATAAGCAAGTTGATAAAGTTTGATTCTTTCCTCTGTTCATTGGTAGCAGTTTATCTGAGAAAGTGCTTGTATAAATCTGCAGTGACTTGCTGCTTGCAAGACTATAGAGCAAATTTATCCTGTTTTCAAACAATCCTTGAGAAAAGTTCATGTCACAATAGGCTTTTCTTCTTACAGTTAGCATTATTTTAAAGTTTTGCTTGCCAATCTAGGTCAATGAAGCTCGCTTGAGCGAAGACTTGAATCCGTGCTGGGAGGTGCTGGCTGAACCAATACAGACCGTATGTATATGCTTCTGAATTCCAGTGGTTTGATAATCCGTTCGTTTTCAATGTTTGGATATACTTTCTTGAGCTCTTTATTGATTCTTGTGAATAAAAATGGATGGCTATATTTAATATTGCCTGCTTATCTATGCCACCTGGGATAAAAGCTGTTTCCTAATCGTGATCATCTGTATTTTCCTGTCAAAAGAAATTAAATAACGTTTTTTGGGAAGAAAAACAAGGAATTTGTGCTTTTATTGTGGAACAAAACCAGAAGCAGACGTAAATAATTTTTTGGACATAAAATCAAAAAATCTGCATGATCTGCGTACAATATTAGTAATATTCCTTAAAGTACTTGTACACCACGGCCAGGCAGGCCCTGAATCCCTTCTTGAAACATGGTTTTAGGAAGATTTGTAGCCAATGGGCTTTTGTAGATTTGACTTGTTATATTCATATGTGGATTTGTCCTGGCATCGTCTATTGTGGTATTTTTAATATATATTTTTGCTGTCTTTGCAAATCCATATATAGGTTATGTGAAGATATGGAGTTCCAGAGCCCTATGAGAAATTAAAGCTCTTGACAGAGGGAGGTCAGTCACTAAAGAAAGCATAAGAGACTTCATTGAAGGCTTGGACATACCAAAAGAAGCGAAGACAGATCTATCAAAGCTGACGCCAGATACTTACATAGGAGCAGCTGTGAAGTTGGCTAAAAATGTGGAAAAATATGTTAATGGGATTAACATCATTTGAGAAGCTCTATGGTGTGACATGACAGATAAGGGATAATTAGGGTTTAATTAAGATATTCAGCATTATCCTTTTAGGATATTAAATAAGGATATTTATCCATTAAAAATAGGATTTTGTTCATTTGTCTTCTCCAACCCGTTTCACATCACTCCAGGCCTCAGCAATAGGAACAGGTCTGGAGACACCTTCCTTGAAAAATCCATGTTGGCTCCCCTCGTTTTAACAGGGCAACCCCAATCCTTACCCTTGCGTGACACTTATCCATTTTCCAGTGGGGGTATCACCAATGAATTATGATTTTCCGTTGCAGCAAATCCAGTTGACTAACATTTAGAAGGATTTGATATTTTACACTCAATTCAAAAATAAGAAAATCTCGTGTTACAACTTATAAGATCTATTGCTCTTTGATTATATCTGATCAAATTTGAATAGTTTGGTGTTTCAATGCATGTTCTATTGTGAAGCATATGATCTGATAAAATCCTCTCAAGTTTTGCGTTATCAGTCTATAAATGTGGCAATTAATGTTAATGGGATATTGAATTCAAGTTACATGTAATTTAAAAGATTGATCAACGAAAGAATAGATGTGAAACATGAAAAAGTAGATTGATTTTATTGAGCGTGAGGTGACAGTCAGCTCAATTGTATGAATTAAGATGTGCGAAATTATTCAGATAATCCAACAAGGATATGGCTGAAATGAAGAGGACAAAAAATCCTAATAAACAAGAAAGAAATACAAATTTTTTTTGTTCATATAAGTTCAAAGAATAAGTTATTATAAGAAATATAGAGCAATAATTTGATCGAAAAAAATATAATATGAAAAGGCATTTTGATAAAAAAAATTAATTTTAATAAAAATGATATACACTTATTTACCACTAATCCATAATAAAGTTTGCTTATTATTGTGTTTTGTAGAATAAGGAGATCCAATTCTTACTCTTCCTTACTTTCTCTCACTAGCCGTATTCAAGAATACTCTTAAAACTCTTCAACCAACATATCAGAGAGAAAGCTAAACCGATTAAATGAAAGATTAGAGGGTATGGACAAATTGTATGGAAGGAATCACCACTTTTTGTGCTTGGGTTCTTCCTCTTCTTCCTCTCCTCTTCTCTGTCTCTCTCTCCAGGTTGTTGCCCGAAAATTGGCAAAAAATGAAGTCTTAGAGACTCTAAAAATTTTGCACCAAGTAATTTTAGTGAATGTGTGGTCCGTTAGAGCAATTTTACACTAATATAATCTACCATTTGATTAAATATATGTCTTACTTTTAGTCTTTCAATATAAAGACTCCAATTGGCTCAATTTCCTCCCCACAATCTTCTTATAAAAAAATGAAATCACTTTATGCTTACTGTTTCTTTTATCATAAATGCTTTTTGAGAATTCTTTAATCACTAAACCATTTCAGGGTCATTAAAAATTTCCATAATTCAAAGTCTCATTTCATTTCCCCCTCAAATCTCATTCCAGAAATGCCTTAAATTAATTTTCTTCTGAAAACCCTGATTCGAAGATTTTTAATATTTTTCCTTTCATTCCAGTAAACCGTTTCCAACTTTCTATTGGAATCAATTTTGTAAAATAAGAAATTTCATGAGCTATTTTCATCCACTTTAAAACTAAATTTTTGAGGCCTTTGGACAATTTATATAATAATAATATTTGACTAAAAATGTATTAAATAACTCAAATATTAAATAATATTAAAATTTCCCATGAAAAGTATTTTTGTTATTTAACCTTAGTCACACTGATCAGTAGATTTTTCTCTACCTTTCTATGCTTAGGGTCATTTTCCAATATTTCATTCAAAATTATCAAAATGCCATTACATTTCAAAATGAAAGTTTAGTTTCAAATTTTGATATGACACTCTGGTCTCTATTTTCCAAAATGACGCTTTGATTCCTATTTTGCTTTCTACTTGGAAAATGACACTCCAAGCACTTAATTCATCTATTACCTTTCATTTAACCCTTATTTCTAATTGCAGAAAATTGAAGATACTACATTGTAGAAAAACAGGGAGAAGCAAGCAAGAAGCAAAAATCCCAGTAGTTTTGAGCAAAGCATGATTTTTTTTCTTAGGGTGTCTATGAATATTATTGCCTCTTTTGTTCGGTTGACCTCAACTGCTATAGGAGAAGTGGGAGAAGATGATGGTGATGGGGTAGGAGGTCCGATCTCCTCCTGCCCAAAAGCAAATTTGATCTTCAATTAGATATTCCGATAGTGATAAAATTCTCCTCTTTTTTCTCTCTCCCCACGTTTATATTTTTTTTATAAAATAAATTTCGTCTCGGTGGAATAATAATAAAGAGAAGAACATGGTTTTTTTTGAAAAATAAAATGAGAACTTTAAAAATTGAAATCCATGGAGCTACAAACTTGGTGATTGACATGTAAAGAGAGACGAAAGGGGGTGCAATAGGCATCAGCATCTGATTATAATTGACCCGTCATCATTTTTTCCTCTTATTCGGTCCCTTTTACGCTCCAAATCTCTAACTGTCTCTCAATCTTCTTTTCGCTTTAAATCAGTAGTCCCCATAGAAAAACCTCACCGATCCGCCATTTCTCATTCTGCGTTTTCAAGGTAAGCGTGCTCCTTTGATTCTGCCAGTTCTGTAGTATTTCATTGGCCCCCGACCTCATTCTAGGGCAGCTTCTACTCGATTCTCTGCAGTTCTCTCTCCAGATCAGTAGACAGATATTCGTCCTTCAGTTTGACCCTTTTCCGACTATTGACTCATTTTTTTATACTGGTCTTTTTCTTATCTGAGTTAGTCTGTATTGCAAATGCAAATCTGAAAAGACACACGGTCTGGTAATCTGACTGTGTGTCTTGGGGATTTGGAATTGGTAATAAAGTTAGATCCAAAGGGCATAGCTATGTCTTTCATCGGTACCCAACAGAAGTGCAAGGCTTGCGAGAAAACGGTCTATCCCGTAGATCAGCTATCTGCTGATGGCGTTGCTTACCATAAAGCTTGCTTCAGGTGCTCTCATTGCAAAGGAACATTAAAGGTAGTCTACTGTAATTACCTGTTTTTTTATATTGCATTATTGATTTAAAGGGGGAATCAGCTGTTTTTCTTTACTCTTAAAGTTTACTTTCGTGTTTTATTTTGTTTGCTTGACTTTATTTTGTGTTTCCGTTTGAGTAAACTCCCATAAGCTGGAATGACTTCTAAGGAGATGGTGTCTTTGAACTGAGTAAATCGAAAACTGTGTATCCATCTATGGTATCAGCAAAAAGTAAACGATGGATGTCTAAACTACGGGATTTCAGAAGAATGTTACATATTTTGATTTGTTTACAAGACTGTTGTGACTGCTAAAATAATGAAATTAAAACGTTATTGATGATGTTGAACATGTTTTATTAACTTGTAAAACACTGAATTCTTTAGATTCTTAACGATCTCTATTTCAGCTAAGCAACTATTCCTCAATGGAGGGCGTTCTCTACTGCAAGCCTCATTATGAGCAGCTGTTCAAGGAGACAGGCAGTTTCAACAAGAACTTCCAGTCACGTAGGTCTTCTTGCAAGATAGATCTCTCTTTATGATTTCTAAATCAGGTACCTCTTTAATGGGCAATAATTTCATTTTGAACAGCTGCAAAGCTAGCTGATAAGACAACTCCTGAGCTGGTAATAAGAATATTAAGCTTTCTGTCTGTTTTTTTTTTGGAAACTTTGTTTAGACTATGCAATTCATTAATATCATATGCCTATGGCATTTGGTGTTATTGTTGATTATTAGCATCTTTTATTTATTTCAGACAAGGTCCCCTAGTAAGGCTGCTAGCATGTTTTCTGGGACACAAGAGAAATGTGCTACATGCGGCAAAACTGCTTATCCATTGGAGAAGGTACAGTTCTAGATTTTTCAGAAGCAAATTCTGTGATGATATTTGATTTAGGCTATACTTTTGTTACGAATGGATCATATGGGTGTTCAGGCCTTGACAAAGATGGATTTTTATTACTATTCACATCTAGATTCATTATAGTAGTGGATTATTTTTCTCTGTCTGGTTCCATAATATGTGAGCGACAGAAATTATTAGGGCTATGACGGAATATAGGGATGGTGATAAAGTGTCTTTCCTATTCACTCTGATTTAATTAATGTTGGACTCAAATGTCAGCATGAAGGGGCATTCAATAGTTTGTTACCTATTGAGATTAATTGAGTAATATGTATTAATTTCTGCTCTATATGCCTCCTGTGATATCATGCTATGCTATTAAACATGAGGAGTTTGGATTCCCTTGCGTTGAATGGTTTTGATATGAATTTCTTTTCTTATTGAGGGACTTGTAATGAAATGTCATATAAGGAACTTGGTTGGTTCAGACCGAAATAAAATATTTATATATTTCATTTTTTGCTGCATAGCGGATTATAAATATCAACTTATTTTTTCTATACCAGTGTCCGTTTACCCTAATTGATGTTTGAAAGATATCGGCAGCTAACTAGTCAGTGTTGCTTATTTATGATGATCACCATGAACATTTTTAAACTGAATCTGTAATATGATAGCTCTGAAAAGAGAAAATGAATATAAGAATGTCGTGGTGACACTAGTGTTCAACTCAGTGAGGAAGATCACAACCAACTTATTCCAAACTCAAAGTCAGTAGCTAAATATATTTCATGCTTTACTTGAATGGGCAAATCCAATTACTGTATCTTCATATTCATGCTGAACTAAAATGTCCAAGTTTGTTTGTCATCATCTATAAAAGCCAAGCCTATCACAAATCATGTATGTTTAGGTAACAGTGGAGGGTCAAGCCTATCACAAATCATGTTTCAAGTGTTCACATGGTGGCTGTCCCATATCACCATCAAATTATGCAGCTCTGGAGGGCATTTTGTATTGCAAACACCATTTCTCTCAGCTTTTTAAGGAGAAAGGAAGCTACAGTCATCTTCTGAAGTCTGCATCAATGAAACGAGCGGCCACCCCTGTTCCAGAATCCTAAATCTTGCAGCCTGTTATTTTACAGTTTGTCTGCCATTCTGGCAAGTGTTTGTATGTGTGCTTTTTCCTTGTTCTGGTCCCATGGTGATGGCTTTTTTACTCTGCCTTTTACATCGTCCTACGTGTGGTGTGCAAACCATTATCAATTGTGCACTCAGTTAAATAGTGTGGCTTGCAATGTGTTCTTTCATCAGGGGGGTGACACAGCCTCTCATCCATTTTGTACCTGTCTTGAACTGATAGTGAAGGAATCTTTGTTGGTTCCCTTTTTAAGGGCTTCACTCATGCATTTTATGATCTCTTTCAATTCAGGGGGATGGCATAGCCCCTCATCCATTTTGTACCTGTCTTGAACTGATAGTGAAGGAATCTTTATTGGTTCAGTTTTAATAACCTCACTCATGCATCTTAAAATCTCTTTCAATTCAATTCTTATTCCATATGATTATGCGTTATTAGATCTCCATTAACTATCACTTGATGAAAAATCCAGCGGGGAAGTTCAGTAGCAAACAAGGAAAATTTGAAAGAAGTATAATTGAAATGGAACGTCATAATCATAATTATGTACAAATCACTATGAATAAAATTGATATATGATAATTCAATTATGCATTAGAGCAAAAACATGAATGAAGAAGACCTCAACAAAAGAATTAATGCAGGATATTCCTCGATGACCCCGGCATCATGGGTCTAATAGCATACAGTGCTAGTAACTTGTTCAAACCATCTACTGTGGGCACATTCTGCACATCTGCCGATACAATGAGAACCTGTAGAATGAGGCTTTCCGAATGGGGAAAAATGTAGGGTCATTCATTTCACACATCCGGATTCTGACAACTACTATCCTTTAACCATTTTGCCTCATGGAATCTTGAGGTCGTCTGTGCAGTAATGAAAACAAAATATAGGGGCATCACTCAAGACTTCCCTAAGAATGTTGTGTCTTGCTGCTTCGCTTCTTGGCCTCACTGTAAAGTATAACTCCACACACAGTGAGTGTGTAGCCTAGCATTCCAGTGACAGACACTGGGTTTCTAAATATAAGAATTGAAACCACTACAGCTACAGCCCCTTTAGCATTCCCAAGTACCTGCAGGAGCCAACTCTTGTGTTAGTCCGTGTGCATATCACATATGCCAAACGCAGGGAGCATCTAACAAAACAAAAATAACAACTGTGTTGGAAAGGCTGGGGGCTGAAGGTGGATAGGATAGAATGAAGAAGTCAAGAGTCACGCAACCGAAACGTTTGTTCTAACAAATTTGCTTAATCTATCAATGCAGCGATAGCTCATGATTACTATGAAGAGATAATTAACATTATACTTCGTTAATCTTGAACCTTCCACTTCAAAACATGCAAAAAATACTCAGGAAAATTGTCCTCAGTTTAAGTTTCTACCATGCGACCTATGGCCATAAATGGATACACTGCAATTTGGTCCAATGTCATTCATTCCCAAATGAGATCATAATTGAATGAAGTTCCAGCAAATCATGGTGAAAAACACAGTCAAAGATAAAAACAAAAGACCGTCAGGATTTATTTTCACTCAGTTGAGAATCAAAAGACTGAAGGGGCTGTGAATGAAGTTGTTCACCTGTGACCAGTGAACCAACTGAACCGAGGTTTCAGCTGGAATGATATGGAAAATCCACAGTCCCTATACTCCTCTAGGATATGCAACATGTGCTGCTCCTCAAAGAGGAGATATGGACGACCCAGGGCTGAACAATATACTTAGATGGCAGCGCCACCAGTCCACCAGGAGGAGCAGTGGTTCCATATCCATGGAGAAGGGAGACCAGAGGAGGATTTCATGCCACATAGATGGGACTGATTGGAGAGAATTTGAGTAAGGTGATCAGCCTTAGATGAGGGAGGACAATTTGGTGGAAGTACTTGGAAGAATACTGACAACTGATTCTCTCAATTTGTCTGACTCACAAGAGATTTTTTTGGGGGGAGGGGGTGGGATCCACTCAAGTAATGCACATCATGCACTCAGTGTTTGTGGCTTTTTCTCCAAAATTGGTATCAACTTCAGTATTTTCATATCCTGAGCCATCTTCAGTGCTGCACCTTGTCTCTTACTACGTTGGATTAAGCATTGTCCTTCGGTGCAGTATGCTGACTCGTAGCAACTTATGATACATGTTATAGGCATTATAGTACCCTTACACACTCTTGTGTAACTCATAATCTAAGTTTCCACTGCAGTTTCATACTCTTATGTTCTATGTGCTGTTAGTGTGTGTCTTGTCGTATTTGGTGTTGCTGGAACCTGTCTAATGGTTAAGTAGTGTGATTTGAATAGTTCTGTGTTCCATTGCATAACGAGATCCCCCATGATGCACTCCACTATAAGTCCTTTGTGCTTTCTTTCGGTATTTTTTAGCAGGGGATCCAATCGCAAGAACCAAGAGTGAATCAGATGAATTATGTAAATTATGCCAAATTTGATTCCACTGATAGTATCCCCAGCCTAAATATTTGAACCCTTGTACCTTAAATGTAAAACTTCACTAGACAATTCATCTTTAGATATAATTTATCATGACCCATAATCAGTAAGCAGTTTGGGCAATACTAAGGTCTAAGCTAGCTTTAAGATTTTCACTGAACCTCTGAATTGTTATTGCAACAAGGCTGGTGTTGTAATTTTGTAGTCTCTGATTCTCTATTAATCATAATAGATTCTACCTTTCACTAAAACAAAATAAACCCAACCACAGACACAGGAATTCGCCCAAGTATGTAGTGAAAATGGGGTACAAAGAAACAAACCATCAGAATAACAAAGACTATGCCAAAACACATATACTCTAATTCACATACTGGATCTGTTTGTAACAATAGGAAAATATTTTACTTTTATTCATAGGGAAGTCTATAAGATTGAAAATTTAGGAGGGGAAATGCATAACCCTATCTGAAGAAGTGGGACGTACCTGAAGGGTAAGAGCACTGGTGTGCTTTGTGACCAAAAAGTTGGTCAAGTTGACAAAATATGCAAGGGCTGAGTTAAAAAGCAGATACCAGATGATCTTGACATCATCTCTAGCAAGAGCTAGTGTGATACCAACCACATTTTCTTCCATTACAAGTGTGGCTGGAAGAAGGAAAACAACTGCAATTGGAGCCATGTACAGAAGAAGGTTCATAGAATTCAGCTTCTCCCTAATATAAAATAATTATAATGTGAGTTGTTGTTGAAGATGTTGTTTTGGTAGCACAAAGTGCAGACATAGATCAATGAATTGCTCGAAAGTCGAAAATAGCTTACCCTTCAGAAGAGAGTAAAATTCCTTGTAACACTGTTTTTAGGGCCCTTGCAGCTGTTGCTGCAACACATATTATGAACCCAAATAGATGGAAGCTTGGTTCACCCTATAATCACATAAAGACCAATAGAAATAATAAGTTAGATGTCCGAGTATTGTGTGCATAACATAATTTGGACATTACATAAGAAATGAGATCCACAATTTTTCCATTTGGAAATTCAACATTTGAGACGCGCCAAAGGCGGCATAGGATTTGTAAATGAGATCCACAATTTTTCCATTTGGAAATTCAACATTTGAGACGCGCCAAAGACGGCATAGGATTTGTAACACAAATAACTAAAACATAAAAAAATACATTAAAATATTCCTAGCAAACGATTATACAGGGTGCCAAAGAGGTATAAAAAACAATGATTCACAAAATGAACTAAACAACTTGTTATCTAGAATAATAACAATCCATTTCATGCTGCCATCTGATTTCATGTACGGTGTTGTTGGTACCTCTGTTTCTCTTGTATGTGTTTTTTTATTTTGGTGTTTTGGGTTTTTTTTTTTGTGGGGGAATCTTTTGTGGGGGGGGGGGGGAGACCATGTATATTTTGCTGAATAATTGGTGAGAGACTCAGGCAATATAACATATAAGGAATCAAAATGCCAGCAACAAATTTTCCATCAATGGAGACACCGTCTGTGACACGGACTTCATCCAATTCTGAATGGCATAGAAAAACAAAAGGCAGAAGAGAATTGCACATGCAGAGTCAAATTATAAATTGAAAGGGGAAATAGGATAACTCAAGTACCCCGCTTGCAATGATGACTCCAGTAACAACAGGGATAAGGGTCACATAAGTAAGCCAAGCCTCCCTCTTGAAAGTCATAAGGTAAGCAAAAATCGCAGTGAAGAACGGAGTTGTGGCGCCAATTGCCTGGTTGAAGGACACGGGCAAGTACCTAAGCGAAATGTTGCCAAAGACGACGGAGATGCAGAAGATGAAACTGAGGGCGGAGATCTTGAAGAACTGGACCCTGGATCGAATGGTCTGCATAGGCACTACCTTCAACCAAGCTATAGCGACATAGCTAAGCAAAGAGCAAGCGGTCATGTGGCACATGGTGAGAAAGATCGGGTACTTGAAGCCATAGTTGCTGAGCAGGTACTTGTTGAGCAAGAGGACCCCAATGTTGGAGGAGTACCAGGAAACGATAAGCCCAAATGTGAACAGACGACTTGGAGCCTTCATTCTGGGAGGCTGGCCTTGATCGGATTCCTGAAATTCGGAAACAGAGGAGAAGGGGATCAGCGAGGAGGGGTTAATTGTATAACTAGAAGAAGGGGAAGGATCTCATAGGGTTTAGGCAAGAAGGGATCTGAGCATTGGAGGAGCTATGGAGAAAATGAGGTTATGCATGAAGAGAATGAAAAGTGCACAAGCCTTCTTCCCCATGGATCTGAGAATCCGGTGTGATGGCAGATAAAAGGGGCAGCGCCGGAGAAACAGGGAAATTAAGATGAAAGTTACAGAATGAGACCGGAGGGGCAAAGAAAGAAAGAGAAAGGTCGGAATTAAGGAGAAAGCTGGAGGCCTGAGAATTACCGACTAGAAACGTGCCTCCGCAAATGAATGGAAGGAGCAGCGGGAAAGAGAAGGAGCATTTAAAGCAGAGGAGGGAAACGCGTACCATACCGGACCCAAAGGCAGAGACACTCGTTTCCCAGCATTTAGTTTTTTTTTTATTTTAATTTAATTAAAACTTAAAATATTCATTAATTAATTTATTATTATTAGTATTATCATCCACTTTATTTATGCCCGTAGGGACGAAGGAAAGAAAGTCATGGTATATTTTTTTTTCTCGTTTTCCTGATGCTTGGGGCTCTTGTCACTTTTGTTTTCGTTAGCTCGCTGTCGTTTTTTCTTTGGGCACATCAAACGCAAGACATGCTAACAATTCAGGTGAGTTGGTTTGACTAAATTAAAGTTTCAGGAGTGAAAAATTCTGCATACAAAATTTTAGATTATTTATTTAAATGAATTTATTTTAAATGATTTAATTACATACATGGTAAATATGTAATAAAAGTTTTATTTCACAGAGTATAAAAGTTTTGTTTAAAAGCTAAACCATTCTGATACACACGAGGTTCGATCGTAAATGAATGGGCAAGGATTTAATCCCGTTTGTCACGAACTCCGGAAAGGGTGGGGATCGCATACGATACAAGAAAAAGGTAAATTGAAAGGAGGAAGAGCACGAAGAATAAAATAGTTCGTAAAAGTTGGAGGATGATGCGGTGATGAAGCAAGTGAATATCCTAAAGAAGTGGAAAAAGATTCGCATGCGTTAGCATGAAGATGGAAGTGCTCGTTTGGGAACTTCTTCCCCACAACCGAGTACACAATTTGAGATAAAACCATTTGAACATCCGTAAAAATTATCTTAAAATCCATAAAAACCGTCTTAAAATCCGCAAAATCATCTAGAAATCCATAAACTCCTTTCTCCCAACGGAATTCCCAAACATACACAAAGTGCTTGTTTATGAATACATTTTAGAGTTCGGAAATATATTAAACTCTTCAGACATACTTACCTCTTTATTCGTAAATTGTTCTTCCAACGTATTCAAACATGCATGAGGATGGTAAATAAAACGCAGAGAGAGAGAGTTAGGAAACTTGGGAAGCAGTTAACTTGAGCACATGCCTCGCGATAGGTCTTTGAGAAGTAATAAAAAAGAGAGGAAAGAAGAGAACCGTGTTTGGGAAATTGAAAAAATGACGGTGGATTATTGGAGGGTATGGGACAGATGAAGGAGAGGGTGGCGTGATGGGTGGAAGAGCATTACTGAAGAAGAGGAAGGCTGCTCCTACCTCCAAACGCCGCCTTCTTTTCCTCCCACTCATATAAGCTCGCTGCATAAAACCCAGTGACTCTTCACCAACCAGCAACACCAAACAAATCTGAAGTCGTGCAGAAATTAGGCCCTTCCCTTCACCCATTCCAATTTCACTTTTCTTCTTCAACCCATAACCAGAAATCGCTATTTTTCCATCTAAATTTTGACCACAGTATCGGAATATCAATATCAAGGGCCTAATACTGCATCTGATCTCAATTGCTTTTTTGTGGAGATTAAAAAAGCAAACTAACGATTAAATCATTTAATAGTAACCGATGGGACATGAAATCTTTAAAATGCATGGGTGGAACATTCAATTAGAAAACAGTTGACAAGAGTAAGGAAGAATAGTAAGGGAATGGAGATGCGAGGGAAGCACGGGAAAGAAAGCAATAGGGCTGTTCACTATGGGGACTCACATCACATGGGACATCACAAATGGAAGAGCAGTAGTGGCGGGTCACTTTCTCCGCAAGTTTAGGCGCAGGAACATAAACCAAAACCCATCCCGATATGGAAAGCCAGTAGGATTTAATTAATTAGTTGTGTTGAATCCATCAAACTTATATTGGTTCATTAAAAAAATCAGAGTCAGAATTTAGTATTGGGTTTTCAACAGAGGAGGATTGGATCAGCCAAGACTTGTTTATGCCAAGGACACGCATTCCACTCGGCATCATACCTACGCAGCACGCACGCGTTGGACTCTACATATTGATTCCCTAACTTATAACTAAAAATCTAAAATGAGAATCAACTGTATTTAATACACTACCTGTACTTATCATCTTCTCAGGATAATTTATCTCATCTATAAACCGATGCACAATCTAATAATATATATAAATATTTTAAAATATGTGTTAAATACGGGTAGCCTAGAGTATGGGAAATGGGGAGAAATGAACAGGGGCTATGATTGAACCAAATGGAACTGTTTACTCAAGCTCTGTACTTGTTGTGAAGGAGATTTTTTACTTTTGGCAGAGACGGATCGGTAACTTTACTTGTAGCGATTAAGAATATTTTTTGTGACTCAACCGTCTGATTTTGTGTTCTTATTATTAAACTTGGGAGACACATGCATACAAATCAAACGAAAGACCAAACTTACAGGCAAGGGGTCTGGATATCGCCGCTTATTCGCATAGGGTTGTACGCCCAACAACTCTTTTCATGGTTGGTACAACTCACTCTACATGTTTAGCTTAAGAGATTTTAAACGCACATTTAATAGTATTTTTTTATGGAATGAGATAATTTTCTTCCCATAGAATAAGATACAAATTTAGTTCATCATATTATTATAATATAATATATCTTTAATATATTTAGATTTTGTAAATTAAGCCACATTAATCTATATTATATTTGATAAGGTAAATATCTTAATAAAATAGTCTGGCTCATCAAAGTCGAACCTGAAACTAAGGTCCAACATCCATATACGATGAAGAGGGATATGAGATATGTTCAGTTCATTGACTTGCTCTTCTTTATTGTTCACCAAAAAAAAGGTCGCATTAAGTTAATAAATGCTGCTGCGCTGACTGAAAAAATTTAAAATTATGAATATTGATTGTCCACATGTGTTTGGTTATGTTAGTTCTAGTTCCAAAAAAAAATAGCTAGTTTCGCTTTATTTTGATTACATTTTGTTGGATTCTTTCCACTTATCTTGTGTGGGAGAAAAGAAAAACCTTTTTTTTAATGAAAGTGGCTAATAATATTAAAATTATTTGGCCAACCATGCGATGGGTTTATATGTAATAGGGCGATTGAATTAGTTGTTATTTTGTTTATTTTTTTAATTTAATTGAATAAGTTGATGCATTTGACTTTTAACGGTTCCTTTTGTTTCTTGTGAAGCACAAATCATCGTCATGCACAGTTCTGACTCTTAACAATGATTCTCCATTAATAATAGTAATATCTTACTTCCTTTAATCCAAAAGAAGTAACTTCACAAACAAATTTGTTATTTGGAAAGCATTGACCGTTGACCCAATTCTCTTTTGCTGTGGATTGCTTTTTGTGCAACTTTGTGTAAACAGAAGCATGTGGCACGAGTATTTCTTGGTTTCAAACTACCATTTCTCCATTGGGAATCCAAAGATCACTATTTTGATCTAGCGGAAAAATCAATGAAGCATACGTGCTTGTTTGGAAACACTTAATTCTCACCCAAAAGTACATTTAACAATGTTTTTCTGCAAAACGAGATAATCTCTTTCACATATTTACCCCGACTTACGCAAAAGTATTTCTCTACTGCGTTACTAAACGAACCCATTATCTGGTTATTCTGTGCACGTTTTTTATTTTAATTTCTTTATTATTGCCTCCGAACGATAAAGACATCGCAGCTGACTTAATTATGTATTAAAAAAAAGATGGGCCAATAGTTGGCCCAAAAAATACATAATTGGCCGGTTAGCTTGTACAAAAAGATGGCCAATAAACAAAGCCCTACAAATATTTATTGGTTAGGTTCATTTCTATTGCCTGGTGGAAGGCGGCTCTCATATTAAATACATGGCAATACTACAGGATTCGATTCTAATGGATTAGATAATATTATAAAGATCGAAGAAGCAACCACTAATTTGATGAATCAACTATGATCAATCAACTAACATCAAACATCTTTCTGAATTCTATTACATAACCAACCGATCCAATTCACGAGTGCTGTCACGTAGTAAGAGGCACCTCACTACCTCCGAATAATTATCTCAACAACATATCCCGAGCTCAAACACAAATAAAATCACTAAGTAGAACAATCAAAGATACGATCCAGGATTTAGATACAATTCTTTGTATCTCCATGGTCAAATGATAACGCGGCTCCATGCAGTGCTTTAAATCAACTTTACTATCTAGCCAAGTTGTCTAGTGTATAGTTTCGTAGATCTAGATCATCTAATCAAAACATGACGCTTATATAATATTTAAGTTTTCACACGAACATTGAATAATTTAATTAAGATTAAAGAAATTGCGCAGCATATATATCATCCTTGCCATCAAACAAAAATATGATCCGTAAGAATTTAATTTAAAAGACTCAATAATGCAATGTTAAGCTAAAAAATTAGACTCTTCCCATGATTTTATCAAAAATCAGATGACAAAAAAAAATAATATACATATACCTCAGTCTTCTCATAAACCAAGGGTTGTCACAACGTTGATGGAATCTCATGGGTAATAATGAGAAATAATGCAGATCTTCCCACATAATAAACAAGCGAACTATTGTGCTCAGCAGTACAAAAGGACATGAAATTAAACTACAAAGAAATCAGTCGCTTCCTAGTTATGGATAAACCCTCTTTAGACCACGCGGTGTGTCCTGAGAATCTGCAAGGACGAAAATCAAAAGGCAAAGTAACAACAAGGCTGAACATAAATTACTAAATTATTATTGACGTCATTAAGACAAAATGGCAAGCAACCATCTGGTCTAAGATCAAACATTCTAAGTATCAACCAACAGTAAACCGAACAGTATTATTAGTATAAAGGTGCACACAAGACAAGTAAATGGACATTGATCATGGTATTTGGTGGAGACTGGAGATACTAAGTGCCAAGATGAATATATAAATATCAATAAATATATTATAAAATTTATAATAAGCTGCAGTCAATCACCAAATGTTTCTAGTTAAGGGGAGTTGTAGTGTAAAACAGAAAGATAGATCAAAATGAAGATCTATAGAAGAAATCCATAGCCCTTTCATTGTCTTGGCTTGGAGGCAATTCATGCATGTGTACGGCAAATAGCTTATTATAGAGCAGTAACAATTATTAGAACTTCCCACATGGAAACTTTCAGACCACGAGAAACAGACACACGATAAAGCCTATGGAAACATTTTATCCGTAAGTATGAAAGTGATGGCAATGATTGTGAAGTCAAACCATAGCACTCTTCACAAAACGAAGATTGCTGTGGTTTGACTCACATTCAGCACTCAGCAGCAGTTAATATAGTCAGCATCTCAACATAAATGAAAGTATCAGCCTATATTACCAATCATTTCCATGAGTGTAAAAAAGAACGAAAAGACATGAACATGTCTAATAAAAACACGAGTATCAATAAAAGGGAATGGTTACCTCAAATATTGCTTGGATACATGAAGACTCTTACCCTTGCTCCCTGCAGATAAATCAATTCTCAAATTATGATTCGTAAAGCATGAGGCAAAGAAAAGCTATTTAAGATTATTCATCATTTCTATTTCCTAACAATTACCATTGATCTGGGTGGCAAATTTGACTTGAATTTGGCACGGACAACACCACTGTTACCATGAGGCCGGGTAACCTTACCCCAAATGCAGCGATATTGGCTTCCGTTCTTCTTCACTTTGGCCTTGTAAATGTATGCCATACGCTTGCCACTGTACCATGAAACCTCTTCCTTGGTATTCACTCCCTCAATCTGGATAAGGGATGTATTTGGGTATTGGTTTGACTTGGACCTGAACAACACTATCAAATTATCAGTTTAAAAACCAAAAATCCAAACCAATCCATATCATTTACGCAAATTAATTGAAATATAGACCCAAATCTTTCACTGGATACTCTTCAGGAAACCTTCAGTCTAATAGAACAAGTTATAGGCGTTGAGGGAAAAATGACAAATTAATTTGAGAAGGGTAAAATACCTCTTGTATCCAAGGATTGAACCTCGAACATAGAGTCTGATATAAAAGAAAAGAAATCAAACCATTAGCATATTTTATAAAGACGCATAACAGATATCAGAAAAAATGAAAACAAATAAGAAAGTTTAGACCAAAAACATAATACGCATATGGAAATTGCATAAATCTGTGTAGTAGTCGAGCTCCCATTTATACCTAGAAATAATCAGACGCAATCATGCAACCTTACAAGCTGCAAACTTGCAATATAATAAGCAAGCATATTCTTTTCAATTACTATTAATATGATACCAAAGTCTAAATAAATATAAGTATTTTTCATTTCACTTTATTAAACCATATATACCAAACTGTAAACCAAATGACGCATTTCCTATGAGAATATTCCAACGGATCACATTTCTGTAAATATCATCAAATAGTTCCATTATTGTTCCTAATTTTTGGGATTATTAACTGGCAAATAAGGCAAAAGGGGGGAACAAAATCAACCTTTATACTTGGCCACAATCTATGTATGATGCAGGAGCTCGTAAGGACTAATCTTCCAAACCAATGCAAAATAAGTACACAATGTTCACAACAATATGTATATAATGATGTCTCCATGGATCCGAAAAACAGAACCGAGGAACTGCAAACAGTCTACTGCTATAATCAAGGTAAAGGTAAAGTAAAGTAAAGAGCTAACAGCCGCAGCTCATAAGATCAAAATCACTCAAAAATGAATCTTTATTGTCAAACCGTATAACTGAGGTACTGCGGCTATGGTAAAAGAAGTGAGTAAAAGATTAGCAATTAGATCACAGACCTGACTCGCTCTCCTTGTCTTCCCTTCACCATCTTCGGTTTGGCTGGCCGCACTCCCCAGTTGATGCAGAAGCGGAGATCGGCGGAGAGCAAGTTGATGAGGGTTTTCATCAAACGGAGAGTTTGAAATATGGGCTGTTTTCATAACTGGGCTCTCGTTGACTTTGGGCTTCCACCTATTAATTTGTTTTTTATGGATCCACTTCTCTTATATCCGTGTTATGACCTTGGGCCAATAGTCCAACTTGGTAATGCAATTGAAATCAACTCTTTTTTTTTTTTTAACGCACCATCATCCTCCTGAAAGCAATTTGGATTAATTTTAATTAGGCTTTTTGCGTATAATCAAAGTGACCAAGAGTTATGCTTCAGTTAAACACAACATGCTTCATCTTGGGGAATACTCTGAAACTCTGCATTGTTGGTTTCAAGATAAAATTGGGTTTTCTTCATTTTCCTGTGGCACAGTTAATAACTTTACTGACAGGACTTTGAATATGTAAGCAATGGGGTGAAAATAGAATTATTGCTAACATTGATTCATTGGAAACATACAAGTTGATTTTATTAGATGGAAGATTCAACCACACTGTATGATACGAGATTATTGAGATAAGGAACTTGATTTACTCCAACTAAGATGTTGTATTTGGATATGCCTCGTGTATCACCATCCTATATGCTGATTTTCTCATTTAGGAGAAGCATAATCTTCTGGAAGGCATGATTATTTTGTGTTATCCTTGAGTGTTTGCTTGGTTGAGTGCAAATTTATTGTAGTTTGTTCCTTGTTATTTTGTTTGTAATTCTCAAGTTGTAACTTGCCACTTTATATTATTGATGACTTTTATACATAGCTTATTATTGATGACTTCTATACGTAGTTTTTATAATACTTTTACCTCACAAAACAGAAACTGATAGTTGGCCCAAAAAAAACAAAACAGAAACTGATATGAAATTAAATCGCATTCATATGTATGGCTCGTATCTCTCTTTATGTGAAAATTCCACGTCAAGGCAGCCAAAAATGGGAACCGTTGAGTGAACCCGCTCCGCCCTGTTGTTTCTCTGTTTTCTCTCTCATTTGCTCTGTCCTCCCCGTAGATTGATCCCAACAGACGTGAAGCGCATCAGCACGATCTTCTTTATCAGCTTATCTCTCCCGTACTTTCCCTCTCAATCTCCTGACTCGATCTATCTTTTCATCAAGGCTTTTATTTTGGGTTCCTTCAGTTTAGCTTTCTCTTTGTAAGTTTTTTTTTTTTTTCCTTTTTTTGCTTTTCCATTTGTTCCCGGTCTAAAGTAGATTTCTTTCCTCCGTATGCATCGTTGGGTGTTGATTTTTTATTGTTAGATCTGGAAATCCCACTTATATATACTATAATTTTCTTTGGGTACATTGCTGTATTTCACAGTTTGGCATTAATGCCTTCGTTATTCTATTGGAAATCCTCTTTAATGGACTTCTGTTGCGGTAAGATTTGGCTGCATCAATACCCAAAATTTAAGCACCTGAATCTTCGATTTGCCTCATTGTGTTCTGATAAGCAACTTAAATTATAGAAGCACAATAAGGGCAGAGAGGGGATGTTTGGTTGTAGTTACTTTTAGTACGTCAAACTTTAATTAGATCGTTAATTTACCGGCTTTGGGTAGGTGCATTGGTGTGTTTCTAATTTTTAAATGCGAACTTGCGTAAATGTTGCTTTCTGCTCTATTTTATGGTTCTCCAACGGATGGTGATAAAATATGTGATTTTACCAACCTTTAGCTTAAAAAATTGATTGAATATCCTTCTTAGTTTTACTTCTACTTGACATGCTACATTAGTAGTGACAAGTGAACATAATGAGTCATTTGTGCCTGAAAAGCTAGGGTTTGGTTCTGTTAGGTATTTGTAATGATGTGACAATGTCTTTTTTCTAGTTCTAATGTTGTCCCACAATCAGCGTCAATGGATGTAATGGTATTAGAGTCTTCAATTATAGTGTAAGATTCTGTAAGGTTATCTACAATGCTGTTGCAGACTGGTGTTAGAACGGTGATGTGATACATTAGCAACATTTGAACTAGAAGCATTACTCAGATTTAGGAAATGGGGTTTAATCTTATCAATTCAAGTAAAGCCTCCCAATTCTTGAAGACATCAAGAATTAAAACCCTTGAGATACTATTTGAGATTGAGATAATTGAAGGAGCATTAAGGTTGATTAGAAGTATAATTGGCTTTCTTGAAGATAACTTCATATGATGTGTCTTTGTCTTTTGTTTTCTTCTTCTACTTCTGACTTCTGTTATCAGCTGAATTACCGGTATCTTGAATTAGATTTCTTGATAATGTAGGCAAATGGGTTTGTGGACATTACTTGAGGGGCTTCTGCTTCTTGCAAATGCGCTAGCTATACTAAACGAGGATCGCTTCCTTGCTCCTAGAGGATGGAGCTTCTCAGATTTTTCAGATGGCAAGACAAAGTCATTTAAAGGGCAGCTTATAGGTCTCATTTATGCAACTCAGTACATGAGAGTTCCTCTGATACTTCTCAACTCAATTTTCATAATTGTAAAGTTGGTTTCTGGATGATACATAGGATGATGGTAAGATGACAAAAACATTGCTCTGATGAGTGAACACTTTTATGAAGTAATTGCAAGGATATTTGAGGTTCCTTTTCAACTTTTATAATTTGAAGCAGAATTAATCAAATTTCTGTACTTGGCAGGTCGGTGGATGAAGGCAGTATCCAATAGTAGTGAGCAAAGCCAGGCATCCATCTAAAGCCCCTCTGCTTCCTTGCTGCCCTATTCTTGTGCAGTGAGGTTACTAGGGAAATGAAAGTATATTACATTCTAGACTATTTCGTTTTCTGAATGATTGCCGGTTTATGAATCTTCAGATTGTTTTAGCAATTGGTAGTAAAATCTGACAATTTATCCTGTAGAAGTATCCATTAAAGTATTCCTTCTTGGGTTTTGATCCGTTTGTTATTTATGAGCATAAATCCACTTCTCTCAGGCCATGGCAACATAAACACGCATGTAATAAGAACATTGTGACTCCATCTGGGTGCTGTAATCATTTTTCAAGTGTTGGCTATGAAGCTGTACTCATTTTACTTTGTGTTAAAGTTGAAGCCAAGTTCTAGAGCAACACAATACAACCATACAATCTTTTGAAAGGCAATTCCTTAATAAAGGCTAAGTCACAAAGCTTTCGCTACATTTGCATTTCCTTAAAGAATAGATGGATTGGATTTAATCATCATAAATCAGCAAAGAGGCTGTACGTTTTAGAATCAACAGCAATGAGCCGTAGTGCTGCGATTGCTGCAGCAACAGACATGATGCCAAAGAAGCAAACATTGAGCCAGTGCCAAAGCTTTTGTGAGGACGTTAGTTTGTTCTTCTTTGCCACTAAATACATATGATTCGCCAGTATAAATGTCAAAGGAAACGTGCTTATAGCTCCTGTGAGGCTCATGAAATCACCAAGGAAAGGCAGCAGAGCAGACACAAATGTATTGAAGGCCAGGTAGCCACCCCTTACCAAAACTCGGAATGACAAGTTCTTCGGAGCCAGCGCACTTCCTGTGATCCCAAATCTAGTATCCAAATACTCATACATTGGACTTGCAAATATCTGAAAGAAGCAGGACAGTGACTGAGTACAGTGAAATTGTTTATGGAAATGTTGAGTCAATAATTAGCGTTCTAGTTTAGATGTGAGTACATACATGCAATGCGATGACTGACTGCAAAAAGGCAGCAATGTTGGCCGTGACTTTTAGCCAGACTGGACCATGCACATTGCTCAACAAATAGGATGATGTCGAAGATCCATAAGCCCAATACCCTGTAAATGTAACCAAATAAAGAGGTACAACTCCAACGGTGAATTGGAAATATAGGGCTTTCATCATGTTCTTGACTACCGGCTGCCTGATAGTTGCCTGTTTGTGTCACATGAAGTGTCAATTTTCAGACCATGCAAACACTGAGGGGTGTGTGTGTGTGTGTGTGTGTGTTAGGCTTTGAAAATGGACTATAAGCTCCTATTTTACCTGTATCTCGGGAAGCATTCCTGTATTATATGCAAACACAAGATTAGCAGACGCTCCAATTGTTGTAAATATTTTACTTGTAGTTGAACCGGGGATGCTATAATCTCGAGCAGGTGATTTCAAACCTGATGGTGCACTGGCGATTAGTTCAAAATTCACTTCACACTCACTCATATGGAAAGTTTATGAACTGAAAGCTAGCAAACTAAACTCATGAACTAATGCGACATCAACATATAGGCATTTAAACTCATTAACTAATGCACTGGTCATGGATATTGATAGAATCGGATCCAAATGAAAAGGGGGGAAAAAAAAGCAATACTATGGAACATAAGCGTCAATTTCAGATAATGCATTGATAATTTTATTGTCACCAAAGAAGCCTGAACCAGTAAGGAGAGGAGATTTTATTTCCTCAGCTAAACAACAGAATAACAAACTTTTGCATGGAAAGTTACTTTGGCAGAGATACGAGTGATTACCATCTTTAAGCGACAACGCAAAAGCTGCTGCAATATATATTAGGCTGAAGATTGTTGAAAATCCCAGCCAAACTCTAAGAGCTGAAAGATGGGGAATGCATACAGCAAACAATGCACACACGAATCCAGCTATGGCAATAAAATATGGAAGCTTCATTTGATGATCATCCCTAAACAGAACATAAACAGCCTGCACAAAAATGCACAGAAAAGATTGGGAAAAAATTGTTTCAGCACGAGTGCTCAAAAGAAAATCAGAAATGCTTGTTAAAGGGGAGAAAAGCATAACCAAGAACGACAAAGAATGGGTATGTGATTCCATATATGTTAGATAATGCACAGAAGATTTTACAACTTGTTCAAATACTTAAGAATATTGAGGTCCCATAAATTGAAATTAAAAGCTCTTATAAATTTGCTTGGGATCAATAAGAAAATGAGAATAAAGGCTGATAAACTCTCATTTTTTTTTCATACAATGAAAGACTGATAAACTGTAGTTGTTTTGTTTTTATTATAAGAAAACATGAAAATGAGAGCAGTTATCCAATACTTGAAGGAAACAATGAAGTTCTACCGAAAAATTAAGACATCTCTCACAAACAAGTCATTACAGTGTCAAAAAATAATTGGTGAGAATGGTAAGGAAAGCAGGGCTATCTAAATTTGCAACACCTTTAGTGCTGAACCAGCCAAAATGATATAGCCAGTATTTATCATGAAAAGATTGACATACTGCAGAGCCCATGTAAGAGAATAAGCCTTGCTGCCTGCAACAAGAATGCAAATAACGCATTATGACGCTGAGATTAACATGAGGAGGACTCTGATTGTTTTTCGCTTATATTACCACGTTTCAACTTACCGTATATATATCCAGCAAGATCCCTGTATCTTATGTGCCTCTTTCCTCCAAACTCATGGAGCTTGGCAATAAGGGAATTTGCATACAATGATATTGCAGTAGCAGCAACCAAACCAAGCACCCCATATATCCAACCGAGGGGGACCATAATGGTCCCGGAGTATCCAAGTACATACGCGCTGTTGATTCCAGTGGTGAGAACAAACCCCACTTGAAACCATGAATCTAAAAACCATAAAATAAGAAAGAAATAAAGAAAAAAACACAAAAGTACAAACACAATGAAAATAAGGGTACAGTAAACGTACAACTGGGAATTATCTTGCAAAAAACGCTTTTCCATTCAATAGCACAATCAAGAGAGCGATCCTATAGACTATAGTCAAACTATTAAACGAAAAAACTTCTTAAACACCGATACCTAGTAGTACTTCTTAGCAAAGCAATGAACAGTAAACCTCATTTTTCCAACACATTGAGCTCCAAATTGCAATCACAGTTCACCCGCATATTATACTCCGAATCTAACTAATTCTTCCCAGAAAAAAGACAAATTGAAGTGAGTGATTGAGGCAGGAAGAACGAACCTCTGCTAATCTGGTGAGCGGTGTCAGGCATTTCAACATCAGCGGCTCCATCATCGCGCCGCTTCTGCTGATTACCATCAAAGTCAGGCATCGTGATCGAAGTTCGCTCTGGTGCCGATGACGAAAGGAACGGCGCACTCACATGCCGTTCCTCCGCCACCGATATATAACTAATGACAGCCAGCGTGAGTATCTGAGTTCCACAACCCCCTCTTTATATAAATTGCCGCGCGCCCGCGCCAACCGGCGCATTCAATTCAAGAAGGACCCCGACAATATAATAATGATAATAATAAATCTTCTTCGAATCTTTCTTTATCTGGTTTAACAGTCAAAAATTGCTGGCGAAGTTGGCGAGTGAAGTTGCAGAGCGAGGTGACTCGGAGCCAGAGCGATTTCGATTGGGTTTTGCTGCTTCGTTCTGGATTCTGAAGATTGGTTCGTTATTTACCATTTTAGATCGTTTCATCTCGGGGTGTGGTGCCGTTTGGGAGGCAGTAGTAATTGCGTGCATGCATTTCCACCTGCTACCTTGGGCCCCCTTTTGACTTGCATGCCTGTATTGAAGATGGTGATCATCGGACAATGATCCAGCGGATAAGAACGGAGGGCATACATATTTATACGGAAGGTGACCTACAAAAACGAATCCTCATTTGCGTGTCTTTTTTATTTATATAACCTCAAATCATTCATGGTTTAAAATAGTTAATGTCTAAATGATATATTTCTTTTAAGTCACGCATGAAGATAATAAGTATGAGTGAGAACGGGGTAAAAGTAGAAAGAAAGACTAAATGTAAAAAAATGAGAGATATATAATTTAATTAGGATAAAAATGAAAATAATATTAAAATTTTGGACAAACCAAATTATTGATTATACAGGGGATTAACCCTATGAAAAAGAAAGTTAACTCATGAATGAAACCGGAATATTTTTCATCCCAAAACGTTCACGCCACGACTTCCCCTTTTTAAATATAATTTTATTAAAACTATTAAATTATTATGCATTTATGCTTTGAGTATGCTAAAAGAAATAGAACGTCAAACTGATATCAAATTGTTTATGATTGATTATATATTATTTTATGTATGACGTAAGGCATTGTCGGTAAACTAAACAAAAAAACTTGAACCAATTAAATTCTGGCTCCACATTTTACTAATAATGATTAAATTATTCTGGCACACACATGATAAACAATTTTGTGGGGGAGATGACTAATCACTTTCTAAAGAAAGAGGGGAAACAATTAAAATGGTTTTTTTTTTTGAGTGAACAATTAAAATGGTTTTTGATGGCGCCTACAAGAGAGCTGTCGCTGCCATTGGTATCTTACGGAGACAATTGAAAGAGTGGTATATAAAAAACTTGAACCATTGATTGATTGATTGGGACCTTAAATTATATATATATATATCTGTGTGTGTGTGTGTGTGTGTGAGGCTGGTAAAGAAGAAGGCAGATAATTGAGGAGCCTATAAAGAATCTCAAATGATTGGACCTCCGACCTTTTTGTTGCCTCTTCATCGTTAGTTGTTGCAACTTAACGAGCGGTCCTCAGCGTTCTCCTTTAAAAGTCATTTCAAAATATTCTAAGATCTAACTTTCGGTACTCGTGCTTTCATTTAATTTACATGTTGGATTCTGCTGTTTTGAAGTTGTGTTTTTATCTTTAAAGTTTAATTTATCTGAAGCTATTAGCCTATATAATTTCACAAAAATCTAAATGACCTTTAAAATTGCAGACATATCATTGATGCTGTTAAATTTGCTGACCGGATATATTGGATTGATGATTTGAATTTTAGGAAAAGGGTGAACATAACATGCAGTCTTTATAGTTTCACTCGGTTTATGTTCTAGTTTCTGTAGCTTTAAAGTTGTATTTTATTCCTAAAGTTTTGTCTAACTGAAATCATTTGTCTAACTAAAATCATTAGTCCTCATTGTTGGACACTAAATAAAAACATCTTTTTGGAGGATTCAAACCTTCAGTTGTATGTTATGAAGAATTAGCCTATTTCGCTGGATCTAAATTACGTTGGTTAAATAAACCCATTTATTTGTGGAATGTTTTACTTGTCTTTGAATAAATTGGCCTTTCATAGAAAAGAATATATTTCCGCCACAATAACGTTTAAGGCATTGCAGTTAAATTTTAATGGGTAATGTTACTTTTTAATGAAATTGGGTAACATTACTCCATTGTGAAACTTCCCAACTAACAATGCTATTAAAAAAATTTACAAAAAAATATAGGCATGTCTAGCTGACTGTTAGTAATTTGTTGGCTGACTGTCTAGCTGTTGCACTTTACAAGCTTAAAAATCTGTCCTTGTTATAAAAAAAAAAAAAGAAGAGGAAATGGGTGGAGGAATTTTGGTTGTGGAATTGGGCCCATCAATTGGGAGGAGTTGGAATAAATTAACGTAGGCCCAATTATCTTAATGGGTCTATAATGCATATATTAGACGCTGAAGGCTTTGGGGCCTGCACTTGCATAATACTTTTGCAATTAATTAGACAATTCCACAAAAAGTCAGACCGTCCCTTTCGTGTCCAAGAAATTAATTCTCCACACTTAAAACTATTACGAATTTAATGCAGCTTCAGTTTTTAATCTTTTTATTAATCAAAACTTCAGTTTTTTTATCAGTGCAGCTTCAGTTTCACATTTCATATAACTTTCAAGTGTATTATCAAAAAACCAAAATGAAAGACATGACACGAAGCGGATAGGTTGGAATGCAATATATTAATTACTGTGTTGATGCAAATAGATCAACAAATACACATAACCCCCCCCCCCAAAAAAATATTTTGCCCACCATGATGTGGCCCAAATGTTTGAGAGAATGAAATCAGAAGTTTGGGTGTTTCTCAAAGCTATTTTTAGAATCATATGACTAAATACGCATACAACCCTACACTGTGCTTTATATTTTTTTTAATGATGAGAGGGCATTTTATCCTCCGTTATCCCGGATCCTTTCGGATCCAGACTAATTCGGAGTCGCCCAGAAGAGCGTCGGAACTTCCCAGGGTTCAAACCCAAGACCTGGCAAGTACGCGGCGCCTTATCTTCCCCTGGACAACCAGTCGGACCAGCCCTGGGCACATTGTGCTCTATATTTGATGACAAAGAATCTCCTAAATTTACATCTTATATTCTCTATTTGCATCTCATATTTAATAAATTTTAATGAAAGAATGTAAATACCAAAAAAGTTTTAACAATTAAGCACTAAGCATCATACAACAATAAGTTGTAGAAAATAACATTAGTTGATAATTGTATGTCTTCTTTAAGATCTCACACTAATTTCCCCTTCTTTTCAAGTCTAAATATAAAAATTAGCTACACTCTCTTTTCTGCATACTAAAAATATTCCTTTTCACCCTCATCAACAGGAAACAATTCAAGCAACTACCCTAATTCGTTAAATACAAAATTATCTCGTCAAACAATCAATATATAGGCATGTTTAAAAGAATTAAATATATTTACTACTAATTTTAACTATATTCCTTGATCCGTCCAACTTAGGCCTCGTTTAGAATGGTTTTGAGTTTTAAATTTTAAAATTTTTAAAAACTAACACTAGTTTTTGGTTTTAAGTGTTTTGTTTTCAATTTTAAAAAGGTGTTATAAATTAAAAATAGGCAACATCCGCATTGGATCAGCCGCACCTTCATCCCACCATTGACGTTGTGTGCCCGGCAACGTGTGTTGTCTTCAAGGAATCAAGGCTCTGGTGCTAAGGAGAAGATTAAAATCTCAAAACCTTTTTTTATTTTTAAATATGGATAAAATCTGTTTTGAAATAGTATTAAAAACTAACTCAATCCCAATTAAGCCGAACACATTTTATTTTTAAAATTGCAATTTAAAACTAAAAAATAAAAACTTAAAACCACCCAGAACTGACCCTTAATTATTAATTTCTTATTAAAAAAAATTCAGAGCATTTTTATATGGAGTGAGTAAAAAAGCTTGGTCTTCCATTGACTCCAAAATCCAAATCCCTACGAGGTTTCTGAAAAAGAGACAAGGCCGCTCTATTAGTTAATTGTTGATTTGTTGTTTGCTTGTAGCCTTAAATTTAGGGATCACAGGAACATGATAATGAATTTTGACAGAGAGAGTAATTGATTAAATGATAACGAGGATATAAGTAGCTATCTACGTAGGGCTCCACCGGCTTTCCCATGGATTATTAATATTACTTCAATATATATAATTGCCGCTTCTCTTGTTGAGTGAGATTTGGAGTTTGGCGTATTTGCTCCCTTAATTAGCTACTTAGTCAATTTTACAGCTTCATCAACTTAATTAAGGTTTCAACCTTTTGGAAGATTTAAGATTATTTCCTTAAAATCGGGGATTTTGTTTCCACCCACTGCTCCTATGCCCCCCCCAACCATTTGGGCAATCTTTCTCCATCATCCTCCGATCCTTTTTTTTTACAATAAAAAGCTTAGTTAGTTGGGTAATAAGACTCACTAGGATTAAAGTATGCTTGTAAACTTAAAAAGCACTTGCATTTTTACAGTGATACTTATAGATCACCTACCAGTAATGGCAACGAGATTTGAATTCACGATTTTGTGAGTTGCGAATTAATTCCTTATCAATTTAACCAACTTTTATTGGCTTCAATCCTTTTAATTTATTTCTTGTGTTGACACTGAAAATTTGAACTTACAAATTATAACCTTACAAGTAACCATTTCATTATAAATTGGATCAACCTTTATCTCCGCCTTCTAAATTTTCACATATAATTTTTTATGTTTCCAAAAAAACCCAACACAAAGAGGCCATTTTATCAACATATAAATCAAAATGGTGTATGATTTACTTAGAAATCCACGCTAATTTTGTTCATTGCACAATGTTCAAATTTATATTTATGATATGGAAAAAAATTAGATTTGTATCCATCAACCAGATACTTCTTTCATATGTGTGTATTTATATTTATATATTTAGTGCACGGAGTGTAAATGTTGATATTAAGAATAAACCAAAAATAAAATGCTAATTTTTTTAATCTTGTTCAATACAATATGTTAAAATGTGTCTAGTTAATTACATAGCACAGCTGTATATGACTTGTTTTTTCAATAATTATTTTCACATAAATGGTACAACATTATTTTACTATAACATTATCAAACTTGTAAGGAAACTAATATAAAATGGGTATCAGTTGCATATAATTGAAAGTTCAAAATTCACAAGTCAAACCTCTATAATTACAATTTAAGACACCCAAATCCTAATCCATTCAAGCAGTAATTATTCTTTATTTACGCAGTCAAAGTTTCTATTATCTAACATTATACCATTCATTTTAGTGATTTTATATTTTTACAACACACATTTTTTTATAATCGTTGTGGCCTATTTTTTAATCGTATCAATGTCTATGCCTATATCTATCTAGCTCTATATATAAAGACCAATTATGACCGTGCGAATCGAATGCGTTTTTCCTGTATAATCACTAGTCTTAAATTTCACGTACACACGTATCTAAATCATCCTATCAAGCTAAGTCTTAAATTGTTTTTCTTTTCAATTGAAAAGGGTCAATTTGTTGATTTCAATGCCCGGTCAAAGTAGATACTCATCTTCATACCAAGTAGAAACTAAAAGTATTAATAAAAAGTTGATTCCAGCAAAATATGCTAATTACTTATCATGTGAATGTTGAAAGAAATGTTTTAGGGCTTCTTCAAAAATCATTCCCAAAACCTAGATTTGGTTATAAAAATTGGATTTTAACCTAAAACTTAGGTTTTGTCCAAAAAAAATTTTAGAAAACCTATTTTGGTTATAAAACCTAGATTTAAAACATATGTTTTTCTTTCCTACTTTTTCTTCTTTCCTCTTTCCTTTTTCCTACTTTTTACCTTATTTCCTCTTTTATCTTTCCTACTTTTTTCCTTCTTTCTCTTTCCTCTTTCCTACCTACTTTTTACGTCAGAATCCATAAAAGCTAATAACTTCCCAAATGTAAATCACTTTTCAAAACATATGTTTTGTCTTGGAATCTGTAAAAGCTATTTTCTAAAATATGTTCTCCAAAACATAGGTTTTGCCTCGAAATCTGTAAAAGCTATTTTTTTAAAATAGCTTCCAAACATGTCCTTAATGTACTTGTTTGGCAACAAGGTGCTTATACCTATAAGCACGTTCAACAATGTTTTTCAGCAAAACAAGACGATCTCCTCCACATATTTGTCTCGGCTTGTGTGAATAAGTCCATAAGTACTTCTCCACAGCTTTACCAAACGGACCCATGAATAAAATTGTCTTAAGTATAAATGTGAGCTAAATGAAAAAAAATTGTAAACCACCCATGCATGCTCTTTTTTTTCCAACCCGTGCATGCTAACTAATTGAAACATGATAAAACTTCATTTATACGTATATGAGATTATTGTACGGTATAACATAGTGGTTTGTATCATTAATTACTAGTTTTATTCAGTCATATATATATTAGGCCATATGACACAATAACAAATGCAAATGTTATATATATATATATATATATAAGGTGCTATGTGCTTCACAAAAAAGGTAGATGCTATAGAGTAGCTAGCTAAGTAAAGGCACCTAGGTAGGGCTTGTTAGTGTAAAATTGCCTTTGCCATTTGGGGCAGTTAATAAAGAGAGAACTCTAATCATTATTTGATAAAATTAACAAATGGTAAAGGAGGGAGAAAGATTTGAGGAGGTAGGTTGGGGCCATGTGATCAAGGGAAATTCATAGCTTTAATAATATGTTGCCCTCATGTGCTAACAGCAATATATGCCCTTCCCCCTTTATTATTTTTTATAATTAAATAAATAAGAACACAGATAAATTATTTTAACACTATTGGTCAAACCATAAGTGATATTTGTGTGCAATGTCATCCTTGGTTTACATTTGACCAAATGTTCAAATTCACTGTCGAAGAAATGATTGCACACTGGAGGCAAAAAAATTATTTGACCTATTTTTAATTTCAGATGAATAAAGTTTAAAAATAAAGAAATAGGACTCATTTGACACTATGATGGTTTGGAAATGCGGTAGAGAAGTACTTTTACACAAGTCGAGATAAATATGTGGAGAAGATTATCTCGTTTTGCAGAAAAACACTGTTAAATGTGTGTTTGTCTTTCAGAAACGTTGTTCCAAACAAGTTCACACCATCATAAATTCATAAGGTTGGTAAATTCATGCTGGATTGGTTGTTACTTGTCAAATGAAGATCATATTAAATGAAATTATTGATATTGTAGTATGAAAGATATAATAAAAATAAAAAGGAAAATGTACTAAAAATACTGGTATTTAAATTCAAATCCTAATTATCGATAAATAAAATGGGTATATGGAAGAATTAAAATTGAGATTGATGCATATGATTCCTTGGCCCAAAGTTCTAAAAAGGAATGCTTAAACAAACAACTTTGAATTCAACACAGCCTTGGATTCTATATAAGGGGGAAATGAGAAGCATGTGTTCTTGGAGTGCATTTGACTCAGGGCCACCACATGATTGTGACCAATTCATCAACCTAGCTTTTAATTAATTCTCTCTCACACATTAATTCATATCCCAACCTACTCTTTGCTTCATAACTCCTCACCACACACAACAGGATCATCATCTTCCTCATCATAATGTCAACCTAACATATGCACAGTCCAGGCATTCCCAGGGGAAAAAAAAACTGTTTCTGCTGATCCATACGATCAACTCAAAACCATGCATCCTTTTCACTGAAAACCCCTAAAGATGCTTTATTGAAAGGTGAATGGAAGTCAATTAGCTAGGTTACATATTTTATGCGCAATATCATCAAAAGCTACCAAAATCTGGTAGATTTTCATTTTTACCAAGCAATATAATTAAAACTCTCTCTCTCTCTTGCTGCTCCTGTTTCATCAGCTTGCTTCCACTTTGTAATTGTAAATCATGAGTTCTATCCCTTTCTCATCCATTCCCTCCTACATTTAAAAGCCAGAACATGCGCAATTCAGCATCCCAAAAAGAGGATTTCTTTCTTCTTCTTTTTTAGCGCGCACACACAAATTAAACAACCCCATTAAATAAAAAGAAAAGAAAGTACCATCACTGCACTACTCTTTTTTTATTAAAATAAGGAAAAGTTATTTTGCAGATAATTAAATACATGTTCTTTATTGAATCACTCAAGATATATACCAGCAAAGGACCTTGTTTGACCAAGGTTAATGTCAATGATTCGAGTCAATTAAAGATGTACATATATTATTATTATTATTAGAAACATTAGAATATGACTCCCATAAACTGCGAAAGAATGATTATGTATGTACTGTACATAATGAATGGCTGTCGTTTAATTTACTACTACTACTACTACTTCGCACGCTGTAATTTGATTTATATATGTGCATTAATTAATTAATTAGGGAAACTTATTTATATCATTATACACATATATATAAACCGACACTTTGCAGGCCATATATGCATAACATTAATGAGAACAAATATGGTAATTAGTAATAAAATAACCTCAAGTACCTGAGATGAATTTCTTCTAAGGTTAAACTATATGTTCCGTTTGATTATATTCAAGCGTACGTTGGTACTTAGATAATTGATCCAAGGGAGATCGATGCATGGAAGTTTAGATATGAAATGGGAAGTTCAGCTGATGAACAAGGACACCGTAAACCCTCATTCCTGGGTATATGTTGCGGGAAAACTATACATTAAAGAAGGAAATTACAAGGAATACTTTCCAAATATCTCAGGATGATGAAATCTATATAGTACAAGAAAAAGAAATTGTCCAAACATGATAAATACGTATAGAACCCAGTCAGATAAGAGCAAGAGTTTAGTTCATAAGCTAATTAATAAATACATACCGGCCGGAGAAGTGTGCCATTCTGGTACGGTTTATGAAAGAAGGAACAAAGGGAATCAGAGTTGCGTTGTCACACACACACACACACACACACACACACAGAAGAAGCCACCAAAGGAAGAATCCAAAGGGATAGCATGATCCTAATTCATTGGAAGAAGATTAAGATAACAGTGGTGAGAGTCATCCCTTGAGATTTAGGATCAATGCGATCCCTTTGGATGCCTCCTCCAGTTGCAGGACACATACAATTCAACTAAACTCCTCCTCCTCCTCCTCCTCCTCCCTCCCTCCCTCCCTCCCTCCCTCCCTCTCTCTCTCACACACACACACACACATCCTGTGGAGGAAGGAGGGCGATGAGCCTTCTATGTAAAGAGAGAACATGCAATGCTCCTTAAATCTACAGATTCTCATGTTTTCTTAAAGTTAATTGAATTTACATATTTTCAGAATTCTACTAATACTTTTATTTTATATATTTCTTTAGAGGTTTGCCAAATCATTTAATTTTTTGTTTTCGAATAGTTGCAGGCCCCATTCTAAGAATGGAGACACGTAGGAAGAAATTTTTTTT
>JANTPZ010093874.1:0-15324 GCA_025593235.1 Vachellia pachyceras
GGTGGGAACTTTTTCTATGGCACAATCCCAGAAAGATATGGAGATTTAGTGGGGCTGGAATATCTCTCACTTGCAGGAAATGATCTACGAGGGAAAATTCCAGGTGCGTTAGGCAATCTCATTAACTTGAAAGAGATTTACTTGGGCTATTTCAATTCTTTTGAAGGTGGGATTCCAATGGAGTTGGGGAAGTTGGTAAATTTAGTTCACATGGATCTCTCAAGCTGCGATTTGGACGGACCAATTCCGAAAGAACTGGGAAACTTGATAGAACTTGACACTCTTTACTTGCATATCAATCAGCTATCTGGGTCCATACCAAAACAAATAGGCAACTTGACTAAGTTGGTGTACCTTGATCTTTCTAGAAACTCACTCACCGGGGAAATCCCACTTGAGTTCATCAATCTCAGACAGCTCAAGCTTTTCAATCTCTTGGGGAACAGATTGCATGGATCCATACCAGACTACATTGCGGACTGGCCAAATTTAGAGTCGCTTGCGCTGTGGAAGAACAACTTCACAGGAGAAATCCCACAGAATCTTGGCCAGAATGGGAGGCTGCAAAATATTGATTTGTCCTCTAACAAGCTCACTGGTGTAATCCCGCCTAACCTTTGTTCCTCAAACCAGCTTCAAATCCTGATTCTCCTAAACAATTTCCTCTTTGGTCCCATACCAGAAAGTCTGGGAACTTGTTACAGTCTCACTAGAGTAAGGTTAGGACAGAACTACCTCAATGGTAGCATTCCCGATGGTTTCCTTTACCTTCCTAACCTAAATTTTGCGGAGTTGCAGAATAACTACTTGTCAGGAACCTTGTCAGAGAATGGCAATAGCTCTTCTCAGCCCGTCAACTTAGGGCAGCTCAATTTATCAAATAACAGCTTATCTGGTCCTTTACCAGATTCACTCTCAAATTTCTCTTCGATTCAGATGCTTTCGCTCAGTGGAAACCAATTCTCTGGTCCAATCCCTTCTTCAATTGGACAACTCCACCAAGTTCTAAGGCTTGATCTTAGCAGGAACTCATTTTCTGGAGAGATTCCACCTGAAATTGGAAACTGTTTCCATCTTACTTATCTTGACATGAGCCAGAACAACCTCTCTGGACCAATCCCAAATGAGATTTCCAATATCCACATTCTGAATTACTTGAACTTGTCAAGAAACCATTTGAACGAAACCATCCCAAAGTCAATTGGCACCATGAAGAGCCTCACTAATGCTGATTTCTCTTTCAATGATTTCTCAGGCAAATTGCCGGAAACAGGGCAGTTCGCCTTCTTCAATGCATCAGCTTTCGCGGGTAATCATCAACTCTGCGGTTCTCTCCTGAACAACCCTTGCAACTTCACCGCAATCACAAACCCTCCAGGGAAAAGCTCTGCAGATTTCAAGCTCATCTTCGTACTTGGCCTTCTAATTTGCTCCTTAGTGTTCGCCGTTGCAGCCATAATGAAAGCCAAATCGTTCAGAAAGAGCGGCCCCGGTTCATGGAAAATGACGTCATTTCAGAAACTCGACTTCACCGTTGCCGACATCCTCGAATGCGTCAAAGACGGAAATGTGATTGGAAGAGGCGGCGCCGGGATCGTTTACCACGGGAAAATGCCAAACGGAGTCGAAATTGCGGTGAAGAAGCTCCTAGGATTTGGCGCCAACAGCCACGACCATGGCTTCCGAGCCGAGATTCAAACCCTAGGCAACATCAGACACAGAAACATCGTGAGATTGCTAGCGTTCTGCTCCAACAGGGAGACAAATCTCCTGGTGTACGAATACATGCGAAACGGGAGCTTGGGCGAGGCATTGCACGGGAAAAAGGGATCATTCCTAGGGTGGAATTTAAGGTACAAGATCGCGATCGATGCGGCGAAGGGCCTGTGCTATCTCCACCACGATTGCTCGCCGTTGATCGTTCACCGAGACGTGAAATCGAACAACATTCTCTTGAACTCGAGCTACGAAGCACATGTGGCCGATTTCGGACTCGCCAAGTTCTTGATCGATAGCGGGAATTCGGAGTACATGTCCACCATTGCAGGGTCTTATGGCTACATCGCTCCTGGTACGTTCCTTACTCATCCTCTTCCTCCCAAAATCTGTTCATGCTATTCCATTTTCTCAAACTCAATTACTATTCACGCACTGAATTGGATTTAAATGCGCCAAAATCTACTATGAGTGCTTACCCTGAGCAATTAAATCATAATATTCTATTTATTGGTCTACGATCTGCACTTAACAGTTCATGTTAGATCCTATAGAATCCAAATCACATTCCATTTTGCATATCTAGATTACATCTGTTCATGGAGGACTGGAGGTTGTTGTTAGTTAGTTACTGAGGTAGTTAAGTTAGTTATGGTTGAACTTACCATGCGCGGTTAAATCTAAGGGACACGTTCATAGTTACTGCCGTTTGATTGAACTTACGTGTTCAATCAAGCGGGGATGGCCCACCAAAACTGTGAACTACACAAGGATATTGATTTGTAGCCGTAGGATTTGATGTGTTGACAATCCTTGAAGGGATGAACCAGGTTGGCCTAGGAACCCCATGATTGAATCATAGAGGCGCACACACATTAGGGAACATAAGCTTTTTTTTTTTAAAAAAAATAGAATACATTTATTCCTAAAGAAAATATTAGTCTATTCTACATACACTACTATGCATGTTTGGTAAATCTTTCTCCCAACGGTGTATATAAGTCAAAACAAAAAACATATTAAAATCCGTAAAAAGCATATTGAAATCCGTAAATTTTTTTTTGGATTTTGTAAATTCTTCTCGAAATTGGTAAACTCATTTCTCCCAATGGATTCCTAAACATACACACTATTTTTTTAATTTGATCAATGATAATGTCATGTATCTGTTTGAGTTCCTTTTCTTTTTCTAAAGAAATTTTTTTAGGAGGTTAATAATTAAAGCTCAAGAGTCCATTTTATTATAATCATGACAAGCACAAAAGAAAGTTTTGTTATTAAATCTCTTAATCATATGAAGGTCATCGAACTTTATATAATGTCAAGTTGCAATTTTTTTCCTACACTTAATTCCATAATTTCTAATTTGAATACTTTTGAAAACTAAAGCCCTCATATCCATTGATGTTTTTTGAATAAAAAAGTCTTTTATTATTCATTATACCATGAAATCATCACCATCATCATCATCATATTTAGAATAAATATATTTTAGAATTATCAGTACCATGATTAAATACTTCATAGCATCTTTATTACAAACACCTAATAACAATTTTGCATAAATTAATTTACTTAAAGTATTTTTTTGTAAAATATCATAAATCCCTTAATAAGAATAATTGTGTAGAGGAGTTTGACTAACTAATAATGAATTTGAAACATACAAATGATGTGAAAACAAGAAATTTATTTGAGCCTTATAGAGGTCGTTTGTGTAAACTTTTTTTTCTATTTTTTTCATATTGCACATAGTCGAGATAAAAATTCCTCTCACATGCTTAACTTTTCAAACAGTTTCATTATATTAAATACTAGGCCTGTTCTAAAAAAGACAATTTATTCAGATAGATTAAAAAAATTAGTTGTATTTATTATTTGTAATAAATATAGTTTGATTTTTCTAAAATATTATCATTCGTTACGACCACTATTGAATATAAACTTCTAAATGTTCGCATTTAATAGAGATACTTTATAAAAAATTATAAATTTTGTAGAAAAGGTGGAAAGGGTTACTCTTTGTAGAGTAAAATTCAATACCCAACGGACTCTCATATTTAAAGAACAGATGTAGTAATTTTTTTATTCCATGTACTATTGGGTTTTTATTCTATTAACCATGCATGTGTACTATCCTTATTTTTGAATGCGAAATTAATGGATTAATTATTGATTTTTAAAACTGCAGAGTATGCTTACACGTTAAGAGTGGATGAGAAGAGCGATGTTTACAGTTTTGGAGTGGTGCTGTTGGAATTGATAACAGGGAGACGGCCGGTAGGAGATTTTGGAGATGGTATCGACCTTGTGCAGTGGTGCAAGAAGGCGACGAACGGACGTAAAGAAGAAGTGATGAACATTATCGACATGAGGCTATCGGTGGTGGCAAAGGAGGAAGCAATGCACATGTTATTCATCGCCATGTTGTGCTTGCAAGAGAGCAGTGTTGTGAGGCCAACAATGAGAGAAGTCGTTCAGATGCTCTCTGAATTTCCTCACCCCACGACCTCACAATGCAAAAACAATAACAAAAACAGTAACAATGATGACAATGACGACAACGGCAATCAAACATCGTCTTCGTATTCGAAGAATATTATTCCTCCAAGCAGAAACCTTAAGAAACAAAACCCTTGTCCTCCTACTTTTAAACAAGACCTTTTGGCTTGAAACTTGAACCTTTTTTTTTCAATTTCTCTAATATATTATTTAGGGCATATATCTATTAATGTTGTTAATTTACTTTTTGTTTAAAAGCCTTACTTTCCATGTTCTTTTTTAGGGGTTAGATTTATTAATTTTAGGGTCATATATGTAGACTTTATGGTGATCAAAGAGGTGTAGGAATAAATGGATGGTGGTGTTCATAACTCTTTTTTTTAAAGGGGTGGTACCACATAATTAGGTTGAGGCTCAAAATCTTGAGTATGGGGTTCTTGCACTATGTTCATATGTAATTATATATGTTTTTTTATGTAAAATGTATTTTTATAGACAGATGTTAATTAAATTTCAATTTCATTGTCTTTCCTTAATTATAATTATAAATGTTACTCTATAATTTGAAATATTTGTAGTAAAATGAAGTGCTCTATTCTTCCCATTCAGATTTCAATTTTTTAATAGTCATTAAGGATGATGAGGGATGAGTGAAATATGATAATTAGTATATACACATTTTTTTGGGTACCTTTCACTTCAATGTCAATAAATGACATGAACCAAAAACTTGTAATCTAAAAGGGATGATGAATTTTGAATGAAATTATTTATATGAATTAACTTCTCTGATGTGATGGATTGAATAACTTAGATAAATTCTCATAACAAATATTTTATTCCCTTTTCTTTTGAGTTTGAATCTTCTCTTATCTATAAAAATGTGTCTTTTCACATTAAAAAAATTGGTCTATCTTGGCTCCTCAATAGTTTTATAACCTAATGATGGGTGTGTTTGACAACTATTATGGAGAGTTTAAACGCACATTCAACAATATTTTTCTGCAAAACGAGATAATCTCCTTCGCATATTTATTTCAATTTACGTAAAAGTTCTTCTCTACCGTATTTCCAAACGGATCGATATGAAGTTCTCCTATAAGTCAGACATTGCAAATTTGATATCTGCTTATTTAAACAAAAAAGAAAAGAAAAGTTGGTATTAGACTATGAGCACCAAGAAAAGGACTTTCATGTGTTTTTTTTTGGCTAACCATATGTAACCTTTGATCAGAGACAATATTGTTGGAGGCACATATACTTAATGCATGCATATTTTATAGCGAGAATTCAAAAATTGGTTCATCGTGTTGCTGTCAATTGTTGATCATGTGTCTTTTTTGTTAAGCACAATTATATTGCTATTGTCAATTTAGTTTGAGATATTGTCGGATGTTAAATATTGGTGTCTCTTTCAATGAAGATTCAAACCTTAGTCGGTACGTTTTGGGAGATTGATATTTTTTGTTAGGCCCAGTGGGCCTTTTTTTGCTACTTGCTGATCATGTGTTTGGTTTCGAGTTTGGAGTTTGTTTTCGGGTACATTTTGAGTTTGGACTAAAAACCACGTTGGGTTATCTTAATTAAATTTGGGCTCATAGTTTTCAATGGCCCAATAATATGGGCCCATCCAACATTGTGACCTAATGACAAAAAAAAAAATCCAAACCCTTATTGAGCGAGCGCTTCCGCGTTGGGGTCTCCTTAATCAGCACTGGTAATCGCCGTCGAAATTCCCTCTTAAAAACGAAAACGCGAAACACATCTCTCAAATCCTTAAAAAATAAATAAACAAAATAAAAATCAAATTCGCTTCGCCTTTCAAAACATATAAAAGGGACTCACTAGCCACGCACTCGGATTTCCAAGGTACGCATTTCCTCCTCCCTGTATTTCTTTTGCTGCTACTGTTGTAATGTTGTTGCTTCCCCCTCCCAGTTTCTGTTCAATTTTGGTTTTTAAGCCGTTACTCAAGAAATTCACCGTTTATGAAGGTTCGTAGCAGATGATTGTGGTCCTAGGAAGTCTTGGTTTCTTGTTTTGGTGCTTGGGGTTAATTTCCTTGTTGCATTATTTTCACAGTTGTGTCGATTTCTGGGTTTTCGCCGTTTGCACGTTTTGGGAGAGATTTTGACCATTTGTTTAGCTGAATCTATTGCGTTTTCGTGTTCAAACGCTTTAATTTGCGATTAAATACTCCTTGCTGTATTTGAGAGGAGAATGGAAGATAAAGGATAAAAGGATATCTTTCTGCAAAATTAGCTTAGAGTGATGTAGTGTAGTATTTTTGAGAGGGCAGTTTGGTTCTTTCACTTTGACTCTGTTTGTTCTAAAACTTGCTCAGGAAGGAATCTAGTTTGAATATGAAACGCAAGCGTGGGAATAAGAAAGGAAAGTCCAAAGTTGCCCCTGTAATCAGTGCTAATGAGACAAGTGGAAATAAGGAAGAAGTATCTGGTTTAGATGAATATGGTAACAATAAATCTGACTCTGGAATGGAAGCTGATACGCCTTCCTCAACTGGGACAGACCATCATTACAACCTTTCCAACATAAATCCCGATGGTTCTGTTGAAAAGGCAGCAGGGAAATCGGTTGGACATGTTAAAGTGAAGCTCAGGACGTCAAAAGTGTTGGACTCACAGCCTACTTCTTCTGATGCTCCTACTCAAAGCGATACTGATAAGAGTAGCCAGCATCAGGGGTTTGAGAAACAAGGTGAAAATACTGAAAACAGAAGACAGTGCTAATTCATTGCCTGATATTAAATTGAGTGTTCTGTCAAAGAAAGCTGGGAGCATAAAAATTAAATCCTCAAAGGTCTTGGGATCAAGTTCTAACCAGACAGGAAAAGCTTTGCCTCAGTCGGGTGGGCATACTTATCCGAAAGAAACCAATGCTGCTAAAAAGAATCCACGATATAACAAGCAAGAATTGGATGCTGCTTTGGTGGTGTGTTGAAGATTTTCATATTGGTTTTCTTTGTTTTGTGGTTTTCAAGATTGTCTCTTTTTAATCGTGCAGGCCTACAATTTCAATTATTAATGCATCTGTACCCTGGATCCTGTCTTCACCCCTTCCTTTTTCATAGGTTATAAGGAAGGTGATGAAAATGGATGCTGCTGAACCCTTTAATGTTCCTGTGAATCCTGAGGCTTTGGGAATCCCTGTAAGTACAAAAATGTTCCCGCAGGCTTTCTGATGGATCTGCTTTCTTTAGGTGGCTTTCAAGTTATGTTTAGGTCCCTTGACAATTCTTCTCCTATACATTATGAAACTTCTCTGATATGATTTCAAATAGATCCAAATGATTAAAGCTTTTCTAGTTGGTTAAATTGTTGAACTCTTAGCTTGGACTTTGTGTTTTTGTTGCCCATAACCTGCATTTTCTTTGCGTAATTTTCTACAGGAATCTATTGGCATCATCCTTCTTTCAGAAATTTTTTGTGCTTAACTTGGCTCATCCCCGGGGAAATATTTGCTAAAAGTAAAGTTAAAATTTAATTTAACGGCTAACTCATTGTGTTTCCTGTGAACTTCTTATTGGATGTTTGTAATTGTTTAATGAATGTTAGTTGTTGCTAAATTTGGTCCCTGAGGCTAATATTATTCATTATAAAATTTGAGAACAAAAGGGGATACGTTATTGATTATGATTTTCTGTCTAATGCCATTGACTGTGCTGTCTGGAACCAGGACTATTTTGATATTATAGACACACCAATGGATTTTGGAACTATATGCAGCAATCTTGAAAGGAATGATAAGTATATGAATTCAGAGGATGTGTTTAAAGATGTTCAATACATTTGGAGCAATTGTTATAAGTATAACAATAAGGGTGACTATATCTTGGATCTTATGAGGCGAGAAAAGAAGAATTTTATGAAGTACTGGACTGCAGCTGGATTATACACTGAACAAGCAAGAGGAACTAAAGGTGTGGTGGTTTCTTTATATGCTCTTTTTTCTATTTTGAAAGTTTAACCCTTTTTCTTTGACCCATATGATGTATGCAGCAAAGTGTTCAATCGATGTTCTGCTATGCTTTCTTTCATATGATGGTTGCATATGATTTTTAATTGAGATACTGTGCCAGGGTACTCTATTAGCTATTTGAGCTTGCTTTTTTCCCTGGAACTTCAGCAGATGATGGAGGACAGTCTGGTGAAGGAAAATCAGCGAAGGGTGGTCAAACAAAGCAGAAGACAAAAAAGCGTCATGGGTGTGTATGCCTGATCTGCCTTCTTTCCTGTTAACTATATTTTATCTATGTAGTAATTATGCTTATACAGATGTAGTTGTTACTCTATATTGCTTTCCATGATCAAATCCCCTGTTGAGAATTTTTTCGTTTTTTTTTAATAATCAAAACCAATAACTTTAATAAGATATCATACTCGAAAGTTTGTCTTCTGGAGTCTAATAGTTTCTTCAGGAGCTCTGAAGATGGTTGGTGGTTCTTATTCAGCAAAATATGAGTAGCTACTAACACGTGTTTCAAATAGGAGCCTGCACTTCATTATATCTCATGTTGTCTTGTATTCCCGGACCTCTCGATCTTTTCTCTCCAATCTTTTTGTGAAACAGGGATATGAATTTTATTTTACTCAATTCTATAATCTATCTAATGTTGGTTAGGCTACTTATTTAAAGAGGAGCATTATAAATTTGAAGTAAATTATTTCTTAGCATGGGCATGGGTACTTGAAATTTCTTCAATATGCTCTGCCTTGATTTTTTTAGTGCCATTCTTGTGTAAGCTTGGGGTGGTTCTTTAATAGATGTTTTTTTCCCTGAACCGTGAGGTTTTTACTGAGGTAACCTTGCAGTTATATTATATCCTACATTTTTTTATTCTTTCTTGTTTTTCTTCTGGAATGCATTGATGCTGACATTTTTTGGTACATACTACTTGGTTCATAAACTTATCTACTTGCAGAAGACGCCATAAACACGATTGTTTATGTGCTGTTTGTGTTCTAAAGCGCCGGAGAAGGGAACGAGAAGAGAATGCCCGAATTGCCAAGGGGAATATTGGATCAGGTGATGATAGACATGCTGGGAAGCTTGAACAAGAGGTATGGTATAAATTAATTTATACCCTGCGTTTTATCTGTTTAGAAATATGTCTGGAAATTTTAAAGTAATTTAGGATGCATGATAGCTTATTAAGTTCATATTGTTAGATACAATTATGGAGTTAGCTGCAACGCATTTAACTTTCCTACTTCATAATGAGCCCATATATTTATATGATGTGCGTCTTAAGGGCATTTAAACTCGATTAGTGTATAATATATTTGTACATGGTCCCAATAAAGATGAAAAAGAAGCTGCACTTACTGTAAACATTCATCTGGAGAAGAAAAGAATATAACTGGCTTGTTTTATATGTCAACATGCTTTATCTGTAATGTTTGTCTTGTTTTTTAAGGAATCCATGCAGGCAGAGAGCCCTGGAAGCGAGGATTCGTCTTTAAATATGGATGAATCTCTGGGCACTGATGGTGATGCTGAGGAGGAAAAAGGAGAGGAAGTGCAAACAGAGGTTGGCGAGAAGCAGTATAGTCCTTCAGAGGGGAAGCACAATGACATGAACATTGATGATGGGGATGATGAAGATGAAGATGACGGCAATGATCAGGAAGAAGGGGAGGAGGAGGAGGAGGACGGAGAGGAGGAAGACGTGGAAGAAACTGAGGAAGGCATTCAGAAGAAACACAAGGGCGAAAATCTGAGGCAATCACATCTCGGAGATGAGACTGTTGTTGAAGGCGAACAACAAGAAGGACAAGCTTCGGCAGTCCAGCAACAGAAGCACAAGGTACTTGAAACTACTCATTATGTTATCGTCATGATATGACATGTCCAATTCTGGCTGCGTTTGGTATTCCGTTAGGAATGCCGTTTTGGCTCCCAAAATCCATTCTCACGCAAGCCGAGACAAAATTCCTCTCACATAAAGTACCTCGGAATCTGTGTCCGTTTTCTCAACGGGTTTCCAAACGAAGCCTCTGTATTTTATGGTATATGGTTTCTATTTATTATTGGACTGTATAGGATTCAAGTTATGTTCTCTAGATGTGTGCTGTTGAATTTTGATGTGAAATTATAATATGGGGACATTTTTTTTACAATTTAATCGTTATTACATTTCATGATAACACCTAAAATTTGCATCTAGATATCTACTTTATCACTGATACAATTTTCCCATTACATGTAGTTGCAACTTGCAAGTTATAAACATTGTTTACTCTGTTGTTTGTAGGGATCCCGAGATAAACAGGAGAGAGCCAAGTTGTTTGAGAGATTTTGTTATGAAAAGCCTCAACTTTCCAGCTTATGTGCAGCTCTATTTCCTAAAAGCAGTGTATCTGTATGGAGTGGTCCAAACTCACTGAATCCGCAGCGTAAAACTGTTGCTTCTCGTACTAATTCTATTTCTGCATCTCTGAAGACTCTGATGTAGTTTTTTTTTGCTTCTGATTTGTTTCACCATTGTCAAAACAACCTGAATTTTTATGTCATTTTAGTTGTTTCGACTTACTTTTACTTTGTTCAATGTACGATTGTCATTAACTAAAGGGATTGTAAGAGCCAAAGAGAGAACGTGAATAATTCTGTATTTGCTCCCTCCCTCATTTCTCATATTTCCTTTGATCATTTGGCGAAAAATATTTTACCTTTTATCCTTAATATTATTCCCAACTGACTTTTTTTTGGGGATATTAAGGTATGACTGCTTTATATTATATATATTTTGAAATAGTTGTGTATCATTAGATTTTAAGAAAAAATGATAAATATAGTAGTTTATTTAGTTTTTTAATTTTTTCAAATAAGTCAAATGAAACTTATATTAAAGATTGTGGATAGTGTGTATGTGTGGGAAATTTTTTTCCCAACGGTGCACGTAAGTCAAAATAAAACTGACCTTGAAATCCGTAAAAAACATTTTGAAATTTGTAAAATTATTTTGAAATCCGTAAAAATCATCTTGAAATCCGTAAAAGCATATCGAAATCTATAAAATTATTTCGAAATTTATAAATTTATTTCTCCTAATAGATCCCTAAATACCCACAGTAAATTGAACAGGGCACTGTTGTTAGCAACTTATTTTATAAAAGCTAAAGATTGCTGATTACTTGTAAAATTATTTTTGGGTTGTGGCTCTCTGCTCCTGCAAACATTCTTAACCATATCTTTTCCTCATCGAAGAGAATTCTCACAAACTTGGGGTTGATTTTATTTCCTCAAAAAAAGTATTTTTATATTTAGACCTACCAGAATGATAAACGTATACAAGGCACAGTAAAAATATCGTGTTGAATTCTAATGTCTCAGTACTAATGATCCATTTGTTGAGTTAGTAAATAGACTCACTTATTTGATTATCTAAAAATATGATTAGAACTAACAATTCAATCCTGCATTGTAAGATCCTTGGTCTACCTTGTAGAGTTGGAGGGGAGTGGTTTTGACAAAATTTATTTACTTATTGTTATAACCGACACTTTTTTTAAACCATATTATCATGTGTTTGAGTAATCGATTAATCTAAACGAAGATCTGTTAGGCTACTTTAGGGCCCCTCTCCCAGAGAAACTCTCTTCATTCTGCCATATCTTAGAATGGCTCAAATGGGGTGCAACCCTTTTCCAGCTGTGTCATCTGATGGGATTTTACTTGTTTAAAACAAAATCTTGAGTTTGAGTTGACGTGAAGGTAAAAAATATTTTTGAAAAAAATTATCTTTTGTTAGATTTAACAACATTCAAATTTGACTTGTGATACATCTAGCTATATTGAAAAAAAATATCCATTCCTCAATTAATAATATCTCAAAAAGTCACAAGACTGAATCATAAATTTGTGAAATTGCTGGACTCTAGTGAAGAAATCATCATCGTGTGCTTCTGGCATTGATCATAGTTCAAACAACAATAATGAGATTGGGGCATGCAAGAATGAAGCAGTTTCTCTGATACCTTTCCCATCATGTTTGGGCTTCAATATTCATGCACCATATTCACAAACTTATGAGAATAGGACCAAACACAAATACGTCAGAAACTTAAATGTACACTAATGAAACATATTTTTTAACTAAAGCAAGATTATCCTCTTATTGAAGGCAATTTAATTCTAGACATTATCAAGCATTAAATGCAATTACCTTTTCAACAAGGATTTAAACTTTGATTCATTACATTGTGAACAATTAACACTTTTCGTTAAACCCAACCTCTGTTTGAAACATATATTATGGAAAATAATGGGTTCTAGAGGAAATTTTCCTAGAGCACATTTCCACCTTCATTTTTGGGCCTCTTTCGATCCTTAATGGAAGAATCGCTTGACTTTTGAGGAGTAAAAAGGTAAATAAATTATTTAATCAAAATATGCATTTTGAAATACTTATGTATATAATCAGATTATATATTAGTTTACAAGTCAGGCAAATTAGTTTGAAGAAAATAATAATATATCAATTTATTTAACTTCTTTAATCTCTCTAAAAAAAGTCAATTGACTCTTATATTAAGGATTGTGGGTAGTATTACTTATTTATCATTTGTGTTTTTGGGTGTGATGTAGTAAAAAATGAAGCTATGAAAACGAGAGCTGGAAAAAATTCACATGGGCGAAATTCTAGTAGAAAGCATTATGTGAGGCACAGAAACAAGGGATAGGATCCACACGAGTGAAATCATTATAGAGAGAATCGTGTGAGAGAAATATAGAAATAAGAAAGGTCCCATCAAAGAGAAAACATCAGAATATCGCATTTGAAGGTCTTAGCAGGGGGGGGGGATTAGTTGCAACTTAATCTCTCACTTCATAGTCGATCGCTTCTACTTTATCCCTTGGACTTCCCTCCACAACTAATTGTTGTAAATTTTGTGTATGGGTGTGTTAAAGGAAGAGTTCCATATTATTTGGGGTTGTGGGGGTTCAAGTGTATGCATTATAATGTGTTCTTGGATTAGTAAATGGGTTAAGAGAAGGAGTATGTTAACATATGACAAAGGGTCACCGGAGACAAATCCGGCAATATTCCCTACCCTTTTATGCATAGGTTAAACACGGACTGAGTACCTTTTATCAGAGATTTTTTACAAATACACTTGATACTTAGTGATGAAATGTTTACAATTAAATACCATCTTTATTGGTCCTTTAATTGTGTAAATGGACGTTGGAATTATTTTAATCACATTTAATGGTATTTTGCATTAAAAGCACTTTCAAGGTTGGAAAAGGAAATGAAACGTCGGACAATTGAACTGCTTTAATCACTCCTTAATATACACATTAATAGCCTTAAAAGGCATTTACTCCTAATGATAAAAACGTAGCATTTAAAAAAAAAGGTTTTTCTTCATGGCCGCAATGTTGTGATATATATGAGGTGCTTCAAGGTTCCAATGATACAACTCTTGTACTTTCAAATATTATGCTTTCATCCTCTTGCTCTCTACCTTGCTGAGTTCGATAATACATTCTGCTAGTTCTGTATCCCTGTATCCTTACAGGAAGAATCCGTTTAATTCTGGGGCGTGTTGCAACTTACTTGCCGGTAGTCGCGGAATAGTTCTTAAGGACAGTGTCCTCGGACGCGACTCGGATTGATTGTTTATTTGCAGGTGTTGCTGCCACCAGGATGAGTATCACGTTGCAGAGATGAGATGGAAGATCCAATGATTTTTATGTGCCGGATACAACACAATATACTTCGGTTATTTGTTTTATTTTTCGTTATTTGACGTTAACTCTGAAACGTATTAAAGATTTGCCACTGTTTTGAAGCTTGATGATATATAATTAAACTGGCAAAAAAATACAAGGTTCTTCAAGTGAAGACATATATTTCACTTATGTCAGATTTTTTCTTGAACATATAAAAATAAGATGGACAAAAAATATTTTATTTTTTCCCAATCGTCTGTAAATCCTCGTATTTTGTGGGTATTTTTCCTCTTTAATATATATACCCCCCCGGGTATGTTCAACTCTCCTAGTTATGCTTAAATGTATATTTCTACTATAGATAGCTGGTTTTAGAGATCAAACTATGATCTTCTCTCACTTGTGCTCTTACTATTATGGAAGCAGCCAAGTTGTTGGGTGGCCACCCATCAGGGCATATAGGATGAACAGCTTGATTAACCAAGCAAAGGCTCAGAGGGCTGAAGAAGATAAGTCCAGTGGCGACAAGAATAATCCCGATGATGTTTCAGTTACTAAAACTGGCACTGTCAACAATACTGAGAAAAATCATCTCGGATTTGTGAAGGTGAATATGGATGGAATTCGCATTGGGAGAAAGGTAGACTTGAATTCTCATTCAAGCTATGAGACTTTGGCTCAAACACTGGAAGAAATGTTCTTCAGGCCTGCTTCAACTGCTAAATCAGCTGGTTAGTTCTCTTTAAGTACTTTCCAGACTTACTGCCGCTTGAAAAACAATTTAATTAATTCTATGTTTGGTTTAGTGAATTTCATCGTAATGAAGATTAATCTAAATTGTAGTCTGTTGTGAACATAAAGGGACCTGTATCTTGTTCGTTACTGTGTTTTTTTTTTCCTGCGTGCAACAGGCAGTGAGAAAGAGGCTGGAACAAAACTCTCTAAGCTTTTGGATGAAACATCTGAATTTGTGCTGACATATGAAGATAAAGAGGGTGATTGGATGCTCGTGGGAGATGTTCCCTGGAGGTATACAACTTCAATGCATTATGACTTAGTTATATCATGAGTGCATAAGGAAGTAAAAACCACCGAGGAAACGAAACCATAGCTTGCCAATTTCTTCTCTACGCAGAGGAGTTTTATATGATTAATAAAGTGACTGACATTAGAAAGTTGATCTTAGAAAGAAACTCATTTCTTAAGTACGGGAATTGGCATATCTGAGACTGTCACGCTCAAGACTAAATTAAATTGTCCTGCTGAAGAGAACATTCACCGCATGACATTAATTATATTTTGGATTGTTTGTAGGATGTTCCTGAGTTCAGTGAGAAGGCTCAGAATCATGAGAACATCTGAGGCCAATGGACTTGGTAAACTAATCCAAATCATAGACTATAACAT
>JANTPZ010093875.1:0-23520 GCA_025593235.1 Vachellia pachyceras
GATGCATTCCAAACACTTAAACAACAGCAACTAATAAGCAGGATAAAGCATCAAACAAAACCTTTGCTTAGCCAGGTAGATACACGAACAAACACCTCAAGCAACAACATGGGCAGATAGCAAATATAAACAATTGTCATCCTAGATGTGTAAATGTATAGGTTTAGTAGTATGAATCATCATACCTAAGTATGAATGGTTGTTTTAGCTTTGGAGGAACAATATCTCCAAAGAAGTCAGCTTCTTCAGCCATCTTCAATAAAAATCTCCGTACAATCTCCCCCAAATACATGCCAGAAATTATCTTCTCAAATATACAAGAGTTCAATTGTCATGATACCAAGACATCAAGGCAGCGTAATCATGATACCAAGATGGATGATTAGAACCTCAGTAACCTAAGATGAATTATCATGTAATAATCAAGATAAGCATGATTGCAATGCACAAACAAGATGCAAGAAAACTTGCATCAAACAACAACTACAGACGCATAACTTCATGGGCTCTAAGCTCACAAGGCCACAAGCTAGTGCTGCTACTCCACTACAATTGTGGGAAATAGCTACGATTCCAATAGAATCTGGACCAGGCTACATAATATAGAAAACATAGGACAGGAAAATATTTTCAATTACAAGTATTCCAATGGTACATACAAGCATAAGCAAAAGAATCCTTAAGAGAAGTCACACCTTCATCCCAATCATCTGGACCCAGTCGACAGCAGTTCCAGTAGCCTTGGAAAGGAACTCTGCCAGGGTCTTCTCAGCTATCACCAGAAGACTGAACACAAGGTTTAGCAGCAAATTATGTAAAATCACTCAAACAATTAAAGGAAAAACTTAGGCAAAGGTCCTTGGGTATTTACTATCCATTGGTAAGATAAAAACATAAAATGTAGAGCTTTTTTAATCCTTAGTTAAAAAATGGATTAGAAGTTAATTACCCAGCTGGACTATTGGCACCCCTATAGGGATGCTGAGGTGTTGGGTTTTGATGATGTTGTTGACCACTCATTACAACAGACTCACAGCTATTGTCTGTAGTAGTAGCAGATATCTGTTAAGAAACAGGTAAATCAGATTCTCCAATGGACAACACCTTCATATAGAATTAAGCATGATGGATGGAACAATACGTCGTAACCCAACCAGCTTAAAAGAGAAAAATATGATAAACAACCAAATCAAATGAAAGGGGAGCTTACAGTATGTATCTGTTGTTTCATGTATCCATTTTCATAGACCAAATGAGACACCTGCTTCTGCAGTTGATCATTCTCTTCCATTAATAACTTGTTCATTGCAGTGAGCTTCCTATTTACCGTCTTGGCATGAGTGTTAAGCATATTTTAGTAAATAAATACATTGTGCCAGCTCAACATGAGGATTGAGAACAAAATGCTCAAAACTTTTCATTGCATTAATTATTATTAAAGGCATAGATACATCACATAATACCTCTGCCAACTGATTTTAGCTTGGAAGCATACAATCAAATCTGGACATTATCACGATGAATGGAACTTGTGCGAGAGGCGGGAGGAATTAGGGATTTCTCAGGTGAAGATACGACAGAAAGATGAGTGAGATTTCAAATAATATATTTGTTCAAAAAGAGGATGTGTGGCGGGAAAGCATTTTACAATTTAAAATTTGAAAAAAAATAAGAGGGAAAATTTAATTCGAAAAATTAAATTTTGTGCCAACTATCCGAAATTTAAATAAAAGAGGGATATTGAAAAAAAAAAAAGATATATTAACTCCTTTATCCCTCCAAAATTTCATACTAAAAATGAATATGATTAACTCAATATTACTATAAAAAAATTTCTCACTAATTTAAAAAATTAGAGAGGAATATAACATTCATTGCTAAATTCCTCGCTAATTAGGCATTTTAGAGAGGAACATCTAAGTCGTCGCTAATTTTCTTCGTTAATTTGGAAAATTAGAGAGGAATATAATATTCCTCGCTAATTAGACATTTTATAGAGGAATATTCAAGTCGCAGCTAATTTTCCTCGCTAATTTAGACATTAGAGAGGAATTCACTATTCCTCGCTAAGTTCGTTGCTAATTGAGCTATTTAGAGAGGAAATTCAAAGTTGTCGCTAATTTTCCTCGCTAATTTATGATTTTCTAGTAGTGATTTAGATGCGTTTAAAATTTTAAAATGTTTTTTATTCATCCAACTCCAGCACTAAAATATGAATGATACTTTTGAATGGTGAATAAAGTTGGGAAAAAAACACGTATGATGTTGAATTACAATGGGCTATATGCTGTTTAATTTGAAAAATAAAATAAGAGGGTGACTAGCTAATGCCTGTTTAGCAGAATAACTTTTGGAGATGCATTTTTGATAAAAAATAGAAGATGTGATATGATTTATATTTAAATAAATGTTTGAAAAGTAAATTTTTGTGTGAAAGAAAAACTTGTTTAAATAAATATTATAGAAGTAAATTTTGTTCAAAATGATTTAAAATGATGTTAATTTCATTAAATAGTACATATTCATATAGATATATATATTATTTTATATATTGTGATAAATTTAGGGGAAAATAAAAAAATAATAAATAAAAGATATTCGTAAATTAAATATCATTGAAAAGTAAAATTGTTACGAGTTACGAAGTTGACACAAGTCAACTAATGTATTTTCAAGCAAAAAAAGGTTGAAGAAATCAAATGAGGAATAAAAATAAATTCTCAATCACAACATAGTTTATAGTCATAAGTATTTAGGTAAGATTCAATTAAATAACACATTCAAACAATTCCTCTAAGAAATTTGCATGCCATCAGTGAAGCTTTAGGCGTTTCTCAAGTTGTCTAAGTTTCTCCCCACTTTGATTTATATATACTCAGATCTTATAAAAAAACAGAACAGAACATAGCACAAACACTCAAGAGCCTTCGCTGTCTGCAACAAATGTTCCTCAACAAATGGCGAAGCCGTGCAAGAACACAACTGCTTCTAGCTTGTGTTACATCTTCATGTGGTCCCTATCAACATGTCACCATTCTCTTACGCCACATCTTACACGATTCTGGAAAATATACAATATAAGAGGGAAATTTGAAAAAAAAACAGCTTAATTACCTAGCTCACCACTGATCGCTAAGTCCTGCAGTCCTCCAGAAGTTCATGAGAAAATTTAATATGAATAACTTAATACTACAATAAAAAATAAACAATCTGTGTAAAATCAAATCTAAAGCATTCAAATGCGTTGATATTATAGTTAGAAATGAAGATGATGGGAAAGGGGAAAAGCAAGGGCTCTCTCTTTCCATCTCTCTAGCCTTTCCCATATGATATATATTAATTGTTACCGCGGGTGAAAAAAGGAAAAAACATGGAAAATTTATCATCAGGTTTCAAATAGAGGAATTAATGAATAAAATGTCTCAAAGATTGACAAAATTACCATCAGGTCATAGTAGTAACTGGTCCATTGTCATTAACATCCTCACCAACCGTCAATAACAACCAAACCAGATACTGTTGGAACCTTATGGTAATTTTACCAATTTTTAGAAGCTTTTATTCATTAATTGGGTCTCATGCCAAATTTCCCAATTAATTGACTCCAAGGGTGGATATACATATGAGAAAGTGAAGTTGGTCATGGATTGATTTCTTCGCCAGAATTGCGGGAGGTGCTGAGCAAGGAGGGTGGATCAACTCTAGCGACAATCAGATTGTGGTGTTCAAACATCAATGTTAAAATGGAAGACTCGCTTGCTCATACCACTTTCCTACAATAATTTTCCATTATTGACAGGGAAAACCACACGTATAACTATCTTGTTTGAAGTATGAAAACCAAACTTAATTTCTCCTCGGCAACCTAATTATGAAATAATTATAAATAAAGAAGGGGTTAAGTGGTTGCTTTCAATTAAAAAAACAAAGAAAGAAAGCGGCCTGGAGTGTAAATTTTACTACCTAACTAGTATCAATCGTAACATTAAAGTTGGAAGGCTAACACTACAAAAAACGGGTATTTAGCTGTGGTTAATTAGTAGCAGTTAAACAAACCGCTACTAAAAATGAGTTTTGTAGCAGTTTTGGGTCAAAGCGCTACTAATATGCGATGACAATCTAGATGTGACTTGATATAGGAACCGAAGAATTCTCTCTGGAACTCTTGTAATGCTCTCAAGCTTCTCAATTATTGTTTGTCCATTACATCCAAATGGTCTCCTATTTATACTAGTGATTGCCAGACAATGTTTTAAACACTCTAAATGAGGGGTTATAGGAGTTACAAGTTATTATGGAGCATTATTACTGAAAAACGAAACTGCTTCTTCATGACCATAATGGTGCCATTCATTCTTCCATTTCATCCTCCCTGAGTTGGACGGGACTCGACCTCGAGTCAAATTCAGCATTATCATCAAAATAAGGGGAGAAGTCAGCAACAGCAAAGGTGGCAGACTATATGCACCTGGTAGCTCAACATTATAGGCGTTGTTGTTGATCTTCTGCACAATCTTGAATGGGCCGTCAGCTCGAGAAGACAACTTGGCGTTAGGTTGTTTAGGAAAGCGTTCTTTCCTTAGATAGATCCAAACCAAGTCTCCTACATTAAAGATCTGCTGTTTCCGGCGCTTGTCTCGTTGGGTCTTGTTTGTTGAATTCGGCCTCTGACTTCTTTCACGAGCTTGTCCACGCAACTTCTGTTTAGTCCTTTCATCTATCTCAGCACTATCTGGGCTTTAGCTGTTGCCACTTTGTATCCCTCCTTCGTCATCAAGGTTACCAACGGCTTAGCTTCCCTTGAGGCTTTGCTAAACTCATTGGGTGATAGGGGCGCTAACTTGATCTTGGCACCATCTTTGAAGAAGGAGTACGTGTTTGCATGTCCATCATACTGAGCATGCCGGTCATATTGCCATGGCCTCCCCAAAAGAAGATGGCAAGCATCCATGGGCACAACATCACACAAAACTTCATCACAGTATCTGCTCCCAATAGAGAAATTAACCAAGCATTGTTTAAAGACGTTTACCTCACTTCCAGTGGTAAGCCAATGAAGCTGATAAGGGTGCGGATGATCATGCGTTGGTAACTTGAATTTCTGCACCATGTAGTTAGACACTACATTCTCACAGCTCCCACTGTCAATGATAACATTACAAACCTTACCTTGGGCAGTGCAACGGGTGTGAAAAACATTGCAACGTAACCAAGGCTCTTCTGTAACTGCAGAAGCATGCAGATTCGCCTAATCACCAAAGCCTCACCTTGATCTGCATGTGTGATCTCCTCGTTATACACCGGCTCAGTTTCAAAAGCAGTGGTCTCCTTCTTCTTTTCATCATCTTTAGGCGCGTCATGCGTTTGTCCTTCCCTAATGGTGACAACCCTTCAGTTTGGACAATCTACGGCAATATGGCCTAGTCCCTGGCACTTGAAGCATTTGATTGTCTTGGAGCTTGAATCCTTGGTTGTGTAAGGCTTGTGTGTAGTGCTCGGTTGCGGCTTGTCTCGATAGCTAACCTGCTTCTCAACTCGGATAGATAGTTGAATCACATCATCCAATGTCCAATATTGCTGAAGTTGAACTGGACGACTGATGTTAGCATTCAAGCCTGCAAGGTAACAAGCTATTGTTTGCTCTTCTTTTTCCTGAATGTCACACTTCATCATAGTTGCTCAAACTCTCTGGTGTATTCTTCCACTGACAATGAACTCTGTCGAAGATTCTGCAACTGGACGAAATTATCCTGGTAGTAATGTCCTGGTATGAATTTCCTAGTGAGGTGGCGCCTCATTTTCTCCCAGGTCTCAATTTTGGACTTTCCCTCACGGGCCCGCTTCCATTTAAGGTTCTCCCACCATATAGAGGCATGCTTCTTGAGTTTGAGGGCGACAATTTTGACTTTCTGTTTGTCCAGAATCTCTTTATACTTAAATATCCGTTCAACAGTGTGAAGCCAATCCACAAACTCATCTAGCTGTAGCTTTCCTTCAAATTCGGGGATGTCTACCTTTATGTCATTATGGTGGAATCTCTGTCTCTGTGTTCAGTGGCTCTCAGTTGATGACGAACTATCGCTGCCCGCCTCACCTTCAGGGGCTTCTCTGTGTCCGTCAAGTAAAGCTCGTTGCAGCTTTACAGTAGCTTCCAGCTGCTGTATCCGACATCTCAACTCATTAATCTACACCTCGTGCACTGGTCTGAGTCTTGGAGGCATTCTGAGGCCTAGACAGCAAGCTTAAGGGGTAGGAAAGACTAGCACTTTCTAGGAGGGTAAAAGTGGTAATTATAAGGGGTAGAAATGGAATTTTTGGGAAAATATAGGGGTGAAACTGTAATTTCAAAAAGTATAGGGGCTAAATCTGCAATTTTAGGGAAGTGAGAGGTGAAAGTAGAATTTCAAAAAGTTTAGGGGTGAAAGTGTAATTTTGGAAAATTTAGGGGCAAAAGTGTAGTTTCAGAAAGGTCAGGGTCAAAAGTGTAATTTTGTAAATTTTAGGGGCAGAATTGTAATTTTGTAAAATTTAGGGGTAAAAGTGTAATTATGGAAAAGTTTAGGGGTAAAAGTGAAATTACCGAAAGTTTGGCTGACTGGGACCGTTAACGTGGCAGCTTTGACACATGTCAGGCAATGAGTGGATGAGGTGTCGATGACTAGACGCGATGGCTAATGTGGCAGATGACGTGGTCGTCTTCAGCCTCCAGAAGGCACGTGCGGCGGGTGGACGATGGTGACGGCGTGTAGTTTCACGGCAACAGCGCGTGTGGGCGCGTGGAGACTCCTCTCCTCACCGAAAACTCTAGTCCAGGGTTTTCTGGCCTCCCGAGCACAATGACGACGTCTATTTGGCTGAAAAAGGTTTAGAAATGCGAGTTTTGAGACTGCAGTGACCCTCCTAGTTTGCTCCTCTGCAACTCTGCTTCCTGGATGTTTTTCAGGTGGCTCCCTCTCTCTGGAACCTGGCTCTAATACCAAAATGGTATAGGAATCAAAGAATTCTCTCTGGAACTCTTGTAATGGTCTCAAGCTTCTCAATTCTTATCTGTCCATTACATCCAAATGGTCTCCTATTTATACTAGTGATTGCCAGACAATGTTTTAAACACTCTTAATGAGGGGTTATAGGAGTTACAAGTTATTATGGAGCATTATTACTAAAAAACGAAACTTCTTCTTCATGACCATAATGGTGCCATTCTTTATTCCGTTTCATGACTTTTGTAGTGGTTTTTCAAAAAATTTGCAGCGGTTTCAATAAATGCAAACCGTTGTAGAAGCAAAAGGTCGACAGTCACCACGGGTACGGTAGCGATTATAATAATCGCTACTATTTGCGTATCAATTTGTAGCGGTTTTTTTCAAAAATAATCGCTGTAGAAACGAAGAGTCTCTCAATTAGTAGCAGTTCAGACAAACCGCTGCTCAATATCGAGATTTCCCAAGCCAACGCCCTAGTTTTGCAACGGTAATGGTAGCGGTTTTCACAAAACTGCTACTAATTTGCTACGGTTTGTCTAGAACTGTACTAAATCAGCGCCTATATAAACCACCCCTCCCCCTCATTTTCGCACTTTCGACCTTTCAAAGCGTCGCATCAGAGGTTAGTTTAAAATATTTTTATGTTTTTAATTTTAATTCATTGTTTTATTTATATTTTTCTATTTTTTAGATATTTATGTTTATTTTAAAATCTTTTATTTTATTTTAACTAAATTTTCAAATTAATTTTTTTCAGATGGCTGATCAGGATCAGAGCAGGAGGCATGGGAAGGAGCATATGTTCACCGACGTTGGAGATGGTCAGGAGAAGGGCAACGTTATGCTGAATTCGAGCTCGGCAATATCAACATCTCAGTCGAAGAGGCTGAGATGTTTGAGGACCAGGAGATAGAGAGGGACCAAGGATTCCGGCGCTCTTCTGCTAGTCAATCGACTAGGTTTGAGGTTGACATTCGGGGTAAGTAAACAATTAATACATTATTTAATTAAAATATTGTATTTAATTTGTTTATTAATTAAGATGATTTAGATAATTTTTTAGTAATTTTAATTATTTATTTAAGTTGTAATATTTTATTTGTTTAATTTATTTATTAACAAATGATTATTTTTTAGAAATAATTGTATAAATTCAATTTTCAGATTCGACAGGGGCGACCGTTATGAGGAAGCTCACACTGAGGGATGTACACCAACTCCCTAGTGAGCAGAGGGTCGTCGTGGAGTGGGACGACATTACCCGGCAGCCGCGGGGGAAGGGCGGTCAGCTCTTCAACCGCTACCTGACTGAGCAAGGCGGGAACTTCCTCCAGTTCGACATCAGCACTGAGACTTGGAAGAAGATCCAGCAGAGCCTGAAGAATGGTGTATGGGAGAAAGTGAAGGTAAAATTTTTATTGTTTCAAATATTTAAATTATTTAAAATAATATTTTTTAATTAATAAATAATTTACTAACTTTAATTTTGCTATCTGTTGCAGGGCAAGTTTGTTGTACGAGATGCGAACAGGGAGTTCGCCATCTCGAAGATGGGGGAAGGGTGGAAAAACAGGCGGAATCGCCTGTACCACCAAAAGGAGGGGGACGGGACCAGGACGATCCAGGAGTTAAGGCAGATGTCCCAAACGGGGTTGATGCGGCGGACTATGAGGCGGCACAGAGGGAGGGCCGGAGAGCGACATACGAGGAGATGTTTGTGACCACCACATATACTCAGATGGATCTCCCTTGACGTAGGAGACCGAGGAGCTCATTGTAAGTATTTTTAAATTTATAATTAAATTTTAAAATTTTAATTTTATAAATAATTAGTAATTTTTAATTGAATTGTAATTATTTTCTAATTTTAAAAAATATTTATACTGTTTAATTAATTTTTAAATAAATAATTTTGTTATTATTTTATAATTTTGATAAATATTTAGAAATTTTTATAATTAGTTGTTAAATTATTGAATTAATTTTGAAATTAGTAAATGTATAATTATTTATTTAATAATTTTATTTATAATTAGATAATTATAATATTTATATATATATATATATATTTAATTTTTAATATTTTGATTTAATTTTTTTGAGTACAGAGTCGTATTCAGTGTACTGACGCTGAGTTGAGGGAGTCCCAGGGGTCAGTTGTAGACCCCACTGCCTCATTGAGGGCCGCCATGGAAGGTGTGACAGGCATCCCGGTTGACTCCCAGGGTTCGGGTTTAGGGTGACAATACCCTTATTTATAGGGGTCGATCGTATGAGGCTGGGACTTCCTCCTCTGCTGCTGCTTCCCAGGAGACTACATCTGTTGATATCTTGTTTTGATGATAACAAAACTGTCAAAGTAGTGGTAGTACTCGAGTGTTTCATAAAAATACTGACAAAACTGTCAAAATTGATTCAGTGCTTCATGAAAATACTCGAGTGTTTTTGTCAAAGTAGTGGTAGTACTCGAGCATTGGAATTCAATGCTCCAGCACTGCAAGTTTTAAATTTAAGAAATTTTAGTACTCCCAGGTAATACTCCAAGTATTGACATGAAGTGTTATCAATACTCGAGTATTGGAATGTAGTACTCGAGCACTGTGTTTTGAAAATAAGTTTTTAAACTATACTCTAAGTAAACACTTCAAGCATTGGCATAGAGTAATGCCAATGCTCGAGTATTGCAAGACAGTACTCGAGCATTAGGCTAAAACAGGGCTTACAAACAATGCTGCAATGAAATACTGCAAGTATTGACTGACAGCAGAGCCAATGCTCGAGCATTAGGTTTACAGTACTTGAGCATTGAGGATTCTGAAAATACTTCAAGTTAACACTCCAAGTATTGGCTGAAAGTTTTGCCAATACTCGAGCACTGTATTTTAGCACTCGAGTGTTGACTGTTTTTCTCAACACTGTCAGACAACACTTCCAGCATTGGCTAACAGCATAGCCAATGCTCGAGCACTGCAAATGCAGTACTCGAGTGTTGAGTCTTTTATCAGTGCTGTCAAGTGATACTTCAAGTAAAAACATCCAGCAGAGTCAACACTCGAGCACAAGTTAACAGCAATCGAGTGTTGTGACCTAACCCTTATCACTGGAAGCCAACACTGCAAGCATTAACTACCAGCACTGTGAATACTCAGCACTAGCTTTCAATACTTGAGTATCGGACTGAAAATTTTCACTGTTCACCAATACTTTCTGATAATGCTCCAGCACTTACTTCCAGCATTTCTAACACTCGAGCACAATGATTCAGCACTCAAGTAATGTGAATTTTCAAAATTTATATATTCTAACACTTGTACAGAATACTCGAGTAATCATTAGAAGCATAATTCTCAAGCACTGTGATTTCTTACTCGAGTATTTGACTCTTTTTCAAACACTTTCATGCATCACTCGAGTAGTAAGTCAAAGTATTGAATTTCTCTTTGAAAATTTTCAGACAACACTCGAGCATTGAGAAAGTTATGCTCGAGCATTGCTATTCTGATAGCTTGAACTCACCTACTTTCCTTATCTGTGTAACGACATTTTTGAATATTAACTACTCTCATAAATGCAGAAGCTTGAAACATTTAATGAGGAAAGAAGCACAAGTCCGAGGCTCGAAGACCTTAACGTTCTTCTGTAACATTCACTGTCGTCTACCTCAGTAGCATTAAATGCCATTAATGGAGAATCCAAATGGTCGACATTGAGAGTAACGGCTATTCAATGGAGTCTAACGGACATTTAAGACCTTCTCAACTATAAAAGGAGAAGCATTCAATACAGAAAACAGGAGACGAATATCCTGAGCATTCAAAGCTGCATTTACTACATTCTCTGTAATCTTTCATTAATTCTTTCTGAGCTTCATTATTAGCCATCTCCTCTTTTGAGAGAGATATCTGAGGCAAAAATACGTTTTACATTTGTGAGAAACTCAAGGACGGGACCTTGAGTAAACTGGGCTAAAAGTGAGATAGAAACAGAGAGTGAGTGACTCTGTTTTAGTAAGAAGTGAAAGGGGGAGTGAATTCCCAAGTTGTAAAGGCTTAAGAGGCCTTATTCTGTTGTTGATAGTGGATTTGGAAATCTCGGAGGAGCTTTGAGGACTGGACGTAGGTCAAGAAGACCGAACCAGGATAAATCTCTGTGTTCATCATCTTTCCCTTTTCTCAGTATCTTTGTTTCTGGCTTTGTGGTTTTAAAGTGCTAATATTTTTATTAGACCAATTCACCCCCTCTTGGTCAAATCCTATTTTAACATTTGATATCAGGGCAGGTCTCTTGTGAAAAGAACTTAACAGTTTCAAGAGAGATCCATGGCAGGATTTGGCGAACATGTTATAGCCGACGAAGCATCCATTACTAGACCACCAACTTTCAATAGCCAGAAATTCTCCTTCTGGAAGATCAAGTTTCAAAACTTCATTTTAGCCATTGATTTTGATCTTTGGGATGTTTTTGAAACAGGAAACATCGTGCCAATGAAGAAGGATAAAGATCAACTGGTCCCAAAGCCAAAAGCAGAGTTTGATGATGAGGACAAGAAAAAGATGTTGTTAAACAGAAAAGCTGTCCTGATGTTACAAGCAGCACTAAATGAAGATGATTTCTTCAAAGTCTGCACTCTACCCTCAGCAAAACACATATGGGATGCATTGGAAATAGCTTATGAAGGCACTGAAGTAGTGAAAGAGAGCAGAGTCAACATGTTGACCACTGAGTATGATTTACTCAGGATGAGAGATGAGGAAACCATTGCTGAATTCCAAATGGGTCATACACACCTCATCAACAAACTGGCAGCCCTTGGCAAAACATTTGATCAACACTCTCAAGTAAGAAAAATTTTAAATATTTTATCTAGGAAATGGGAAGCCAAGGTCACAGCCATAGAAGAATCCCATGGTGAATCAATGACCTCAGTTGCAGCCCTCTTTGGAAGCCTTGCTGAATATGAGAGCAAACAAAAGTTCAAGAAGGAATTGTCAAACATTGATGAGAAAAAGAAAAAGGGGCTAGCTCTCAAAACCATCAAGGAGAAAGAAAAAGAACCTGAATCAGAGGATGTGGAAGATGAAGAACTGGCAATGGTCATCAGAAAATTTAGATGAATGTACAGGAAGAATCAAAACTCTTGAAGGCCACAAAAAGGGGCATCAAGCAAAATTATATGTTCTGAATGCAACAAACCTGGCCATATGAGAGCAGAATACCCACAACTAGCAGCCCAGAACGAAGAGAAAGAAAAGAAAAAGCCAAGATTCTTCAAGAAGAAGGCATATGTTTCCGGCATCTGGGGTGATAGTTCAGGAGAAGAAGAGAGTGAAGCAGAAGAAGAAGCCAACCTTTGTCTTGTGGCTCAGGAAGAGGAAACTGACACCGAAGAGGTATTTACTAAACCTAGCTATGATGAATTACGTCAGGAATATGATGAAATGCATATTGAATTACTTAAGTTTGCTAAAGAATTATCTTTCTTGAGAAAAAGGGTTAAAGAACTTGAAAAAACCAATTGAAACTCCTATTGTCACAAATGTTTGTTCAAAATGCAATGATTTGAAAAATGAAAATGAAAAGCTATCCAAAGCTCTTCAGAAATTCACTCAGGGCAGTGAGATGCTTCAAGTAATTTTGAAAAACCAAAAAGTCACAAATGATAGAAGTGGTATAGGATACATTCCTCAAAATGATTTGCACAAAGGAAAGAAAAAGCATGGCAACAAGAATTATCTGAATTATTTTTAAAGGTCAGTTCACTCCTCAGAACCCTTTGCTTTTTACAGCTACTGTAATAGAAAAGGCCATCGAACAAGAAACTGCTTTTTCAAGAAAAACAAAGCATTAGGCACCTATAAATGGGTATCAAAAGGAACTTATGTTCCTAAGGTAGCATATACTAACCCTCAAGGACCCAATAGACTTTGGGTACCTAAAACCACTAAATGATCTTGGTACAGGTTTGTCTTAAAGCATCCAAAGCAAACAAATGGTACATTGACAGTGGATGCTCAAGACATATGACAGGTGACAAGAGCAGATTTATTAGCCTGAAAGCCAAAGATGGAGGCAAAGTAAGCTTTCGAGGAAATCAATCAGGAAAGATCTAGGAGTTGGAGAAATTGCTAATTCAAATGGAGCCTCTGTAAAAGATGTGTATCATGTGGAAGGTCTCTGCCACAATCTCCTCAGTGTTAGTCAAAGCATAGACAGAGGGAATTGGGTAATATTTGACTCTGAAGAATGTTTCATCATCAATAAGAAAGATTTCCCCATTGATAAAGAAAAGCTGAACTTTCAACTCCGAGCTCCTAGAGATGGTAACTGCTACACCATTGAATTAGAAAAGAATGTTTCAAATTCATGCTTAATTAGTCAAGCTGATGAAACCCAATTGTGGCATAAATGATTGGCTCATGTTAACATGCATCAACTTGACAAATTAATCAAAAATGAATTAGTTCAAGGGCTTCCAAAACTCAAATTTAAAAATGACTTGGTGTGTGATGCTTGTCAACTGGGAAAGCAAACAAAATCTTCTTTTAAATCTAAATATGATCTTTCTTCCAAAAGGCCCCTTGAACTTCTTCACATGGATTTGATGGGTCCAACCAGAGTGAAGAGTTTAGGAGGAAATTTATATACTCTTGTGATAGTTGATAATTTTTCCAGATTTACATGGACCATATTTTTAGCCTCTAAAAATGAAACATATGAATTATTCACTGTTTTTGCCAAAAAGGTCCAAAATGAGAAAGGTATGTCTATTGTTTCCATTAGAACAGATCATGGAGGAGAATTTGAAAATGGAGACTTTGCAGCATACTGTGAAAGTGAAGGAATCAATCACAATTTCTCAGCACCAAGAACTTCTCAACAAAATGGAATAGTGGAGAGAAAGAATAGGGTACTTACTGACATGGCATGAGCTATGATGACAGAGAAGAAGGTGTCACAAGTTTTCTGGGCAGATGCTCTAAGCACAGCTTGCTATATCTCTAACAGAGCATACATAAGACCATCACTTGGAAAAACACCATATGAGCTGTTCAAAGGAAGAAAACCTAATCTGTCACATCTTCATGTCTTTGGTAGTAAATGTTTCATTCATAATAATGGTAAGGATAATCTTGGTAAGTTTGATCCCAAATCTGATGAAGGTTTATTTCTTGGTTACTCAAATAGGAGTAAAGCTTATAGGATTTTTAACAAAAGGACTTGTGTGGTAGAAGAATATGTGCATATAGTATTTGTTGAAACTAATCCTCCTGCAAAATATGATGTTGATGAAGAAATTATCATTTCAAAAGGTTTTGAAAATCCAAATAAGGATAGTTCAACTGATTATCAACTACCTCAAGTTCTTGAAAATGAATAATCAGATGAACATCCTCAATCTCCTCAACCAAAAGCTTGGAAATACATCCGCAAAAAAAAAAGATTTATAAATGAGCCTCAATTTTCAGCCTTCATATCTCAAATAGAGCATAGGAATGTTGAGGAAGCTTTAAGTGACAATGATTGGATAATAGCTATGGAAGAAGAACTAAATCAATTTGAAAGCAATCAAGTTTGGGATTTAGTTCATAGACCCAAGGATCATCCAGTTATTGGTTCTAAATGGGTATTTAGGAACAAACTTGATGAATCAGGAATCATTGTCAGAAACAAAGCAAGATTGGTTGCAAACGGGTATAATCAAGAAGAAGGTATTGATTATGATGAAACTTATGCTCCTGTGGCAAGATTAGAAGCTATTCATATATTACTTGCCTTTGCTTGTTTAATGGATTTAAAATTATTTCAAATGGATGTTAAAAGTGCTTTCTTAAATGGTTTTATCATGGAAGAAGTTTTTGTTGAACAGCCTCCAGGTTTTGAAGATACTCTAAACCAAACCATGTTTATAAACTAAAGAAGGCTCTTTATGGTTTGAAGCAAGCTCCAAGAGCTTGGTATGAAAGATTAAGTAGTTTCTTAATCAACAAAGATTTTGTCAGAGGAAAAGTGGATACAACTCTATTTATTAAACATTCAAAATCAAATATGTTAGTTGTACAAATTTATGTTGATGATGTTATTTTTAGTGCTACTAACAATGATCTCTGCCAAGAATTTGCTAAGATGATGCAAGCTAAATTTGAAATGTCCATGATGGGAGAATTGAATTTCTTTCTTGGTCTTCAAATCAAACAAAGAAAGAGTGTGATCTTCATAAATCAAGCTAAATATCTCAGAGAGCTGCTAAAGAAGTTTGGAATGGATCAATGCAAAAGTGCTGATACTCCTATGAGTTCAACATCACCCTTGATGCAGATATCAATGGAAAAGACTATGATATTAAAAGATATAGAGGAATGATTGGATCCCTTCTTTATCTCACAGCAAGCAGGCAAGACATTCAATATAGTGTTGGAATGTGTGCAAGATATCAATCTAATCCAAAGGAATGCTGAAAATGTGAAAAGAATTTTTAGATATCTTGCTGAAACCATCAATCTTGGAATTTGGTATCCAAAAGGAGCAAATGATCAATTGTTTGCATATTCAGATTCAGATCATGCTAGCTACAAAACGGATAGAAAAAGTACAAGTGGTCAATGTCAATTTCTTGGGGATGCCTTGGTTTCTTGGTTCAGCAAAAAGCAATCAACTGTGTCATTATCATCAACAGAAGCTGAATATATTGCTGCTACAAGCTGCCGTGCACAAGTCTTATGGATGAAGCAGCAACTTCAGGATTTAGGAATAGTGTTCAGTGAAATTCCAATTTACTGTGACAACACCAGCACCATCAATCTCACCAAGAATTCTATACGTCACTCAAGAACTAAGCACATTGACATTAAACATCATTTCATCAGAGACCATGTGCAAAAGAAGGATATCAAGGTTGAATTTATTCCAACTCATCTTCAAGTGGCAGACATTTTCACTAAACTATTGGCTAGATAACAATTTTTAAATATCAGAAGAGAATTGGGAATGGTAAATCCCAATGAACTGTAAGTAAAAATTGTTTAATGTTGATTTAAAGCTGTTTTGATGATTGACTATTACTAACTTAAGCTTCGGAGTGTTTTATCAAAGTTTTGCAGGTATTTTGAATGAATACTTGCAGCACTAAAAGCATGAACACTCGAGCATTAACTCAAATTTTTGGAGTAAAAGATGGAATACTCGAGCACAACTGGAATAACACTCGAGCATTCAATCAAAATAAGGCATCTGGCTCAATACTAGAAGTTAGTACTAGAGCATAAGGTGGAAGCACAAGAATACTCGAGCATTCAATTTCAATACTCGAGCAAAGTAAGTTTTCTATACTCAGAAATCACAATGCTCGAGCACTGTGAAATAGTTCTCGAGCACTGGAATACAACACTCGAGCACAAAATTATCAATACTCGAGTGTTGACATTTGCTATGTATCAGTTTGGTCCAAGACCTCAATACTCGAGCATTGAAACTCAGTACTCGAGCACTGGAGTGCAATACTCGAGCATGAGTTTCTAGCACTCGAGTATTACTTTGTCTGTTCATCTTCAGATTTCAACACTTGAGCACTGATACTCTGCACTCGAGCACTGATCACCAACACTCGAGCACTGGCAGTTTCTGTTTATTAAGCTCTCTTTTTCATTAACACTTGAACCCTAACACTCGAGCATCTCAAAATCCTCTCAACCCGAATTGCTGTAACTGCTTTCAAACAGTTACAACCTCTCTCAGAAACTGATTCTCGGCCAAACCCCCTTATCATTACACATTATTACACCCTTTTACTCTCCTAAATCCTCACCTTCTCCTCTCGTCACTGAAAACTCCCCAAATTCTTTCTCTTTCAAATTCTTACTCCAAGTTTGTCATGGCTCGCACAAAATCCACTGCTGGCAAAGGGAAAAGCACTGCCTCTCAATCTAAATCAACTTCTCAACCTCCAGCCAAACATGTAAGAATTGTTGAACCCTCTGAGGACACAGTGGCACCTGTTTCGTAGAAATTAAGTGTTAGGCAACCAAAATCCATTCTAAAAGAAAAGGGCAAGGGTCTTCTAATTACATCATCCCAATCTGTGCCCACACAAACTGCTGCCACTAACTCAGAAACTGAGAGTGAAGGAACCACTCCAGAGATTGTTGCTACTACATTCGGTACAAGAAGTTATGCGAGCTCCATTGATGGTGACATGCATTTTGGAGGTGTCCCCTACTATGGAAAGCTAGTTGACATCATCAAATTGAATTATCAGGGTCAATTCACCATCACCCTTTTCAAGTGCTCCTGGGTAAATACGACAACTGCTTGTGGTATAACCACATATGAGTTTGGCATCACATCTGTGAATTTCTCAAGGCTCATTCACACAGGTGACTCTCCAGACGATGAACCATATATTCTAGCATCAGAGGCACATCAAGTTTATTATGTCGAAGATCAGAAACATAAAGATTGGACTATGGTTGTTCATCTTAAGCCCAGAGATATTTATGACATGGGTGATAGTAATGAACAGTTGACACATGAAGCGTAGCCATTCCAGCATACTAATTTTCAAAACCTCTTACCCGAGGGAGATAAAGCTTTATCCCTTATTAGAGCTGATGAAGATGAATAAATAAGTCAGGTGCGTAAATATTTTTTTACTATTCAACATATTTGCAGTGGTTTTATAACCGCTGCAAATATTATAAAACCGCTGCTAAAATCAGATCGATGTAAATTTCCGTGACCATAATCGCTGCTAAACTAAGGGCTTATTTAGATAGCCGTTGGGAGAACGGACACAGATTCTGAGGTAAATATGTGAGAGGAGTTTTGTCTCGGTAAGCGCAGGAATGGATTTTGGATGCCCAAATGGGCTATCCAAATAAGCCAAAACCACTGCAAATTCCTGTGACATAAAGGCGACAAATTCCGTGACCATAACCGCTGCTAAAACTAAACTGCTGCAAATTTCCGTGACCTTAACCGCTGCCAATTGTTGCGGAAGAGCCTATAAATACCTCTTCCTCTCCCCATTTGTTTTTTACCTCTGGCTTTGTGGTGATATGTTTTTTAGTTTATTTTTTGGTTGGTTAATATTTTTGCTAATTTATTTAATTATTTTTAAATGATTGGTTGTCTTTATGTTTTGCTGGTCAAGTTTTTTCAATTATTTGTTGAGTTAGTGATCTTTTTATTAATATTATTTTAGTTTTTTAATTTTGTTAATCCTTTTAGTTTTTTTTAATTTTTTTGTTATAATTGTTTTTCTTATATATTTTTACCTATTTAAAAGTTGTTTTTTTCCAATTTATTTATGTTTATATATTATTTAATTAAAAAGGTTCAAAGTTTTTTTAATAAATATTAAAAGTTTGTAGCGGTTCATGAACCGCTACAATATTTTTAATTTTTTTAAATAAATGTTCATTTAGTAGCCATTTATTAAACCACTGCAAATAATTTTTGGAAGGAATTTTGAACTTCGGAAAAGAAGTGGGAATTCATATTTCACTTAGTAGCGGTTATGTAACCACTGCAAATAATTTTTTGGAGGGAATTTTGAACTTCGAAAAAGGAGTGGGAATTCATATTTTCATTTAGAGCGGTTATATAACCGCTTCAAATTTTGTAGAGTGAAAATTTCAAATTTTTTGGCGGGAATTTCTTTTTTAATAAGTTGCGATTTTATATTTTAGTAGCGGTGTTTGATCGCTACAAAATGTTCATACCTCCATTCGTAACGCCGTGAATGTGTAGCGGTTATTATATAACCGCTTCAAAGGTAGTAGCGGTTTTGTCTACGTGACTCGCGGTTTCTTTTAATGTCTACTAAATCGTTTGCCACGGTGAATTTGGTAGCGGTTCATTTAACCACTACAACAATTTATTGTAGCGGTTATAACTGCTGTAAAAATATAAAATAACCGCTACTAATGCAGCCTTTTTTTATAGTGTAAAAACAAAGAAAAAAGTGGTTTTACACGCACGACACTTGTGGTGTTCCTTCGTATCCTACTTGTCACTCGGATGGCACAACCCCTTTTCCTAGCCTCTCCTCATTCACTGAGGGGCTGCAGGAAGATTCTGCACAATAATTAATCTCCATTATATCGGGTTTTGGGCTTGGTTCCTATGTGGAGAAAAGCTCCATTACTGAAGCCCACTTGTATCTCTCTTATTTAAGTGAAGAGTAGGCATATTAGATCGAAAGGGAGGAGAGGCATTATTTAGAATAAAAGATGGCCATTTGAAGGGGCAGCACATAGAAATTAATTTTTACAAGTTCGCAGGATAGATTCAGTAAAACATAGTTAGCACTTTGGGTAGCTGTTGGATAAAGCTGAAATTTTGTTAGTATTTTCTCAGCTTCTAATAAGTCCTTTTGAATGGTGGGATCTGTTGGAAATTATGCCTTAGGGGCCAATCATTGTACCTTACATTGTTGGTTTTAATTTATTTTCTCCATTTTATTATTATAGCTTTTGCATGTTTATTATGATAATTGCATCTATGGACAAGTTATACATATTGTCCTAAATGTCTCTGCTTGGTTGTCTATGTGAGAACAAAGATGAAATAAGACCATTATGACTTTGATCAGGAACGAAGATACGAGACAAAGTTTTAGGCACTTTTTAGAGTATAAGGTGCTGGACCGACCCACTATGAGAAAGCTGCATAGATTAAATCATAAGCTTATTTATTGGAAATTGTACCCTAGGGGCCAATCATAGCACCTCAAACATTATTTATTTTAATGTATTTTCTCTATTTAATTACATAGCTTTTGCATGTTTATTATGATAATTGCATCCAACAGAAAATTATGAAAATTGTCTTAAATGTCTTGATCGGTTATCTATATGGGAGCAAAGATGAAGTAAGACGAGTATGACTTTGATAAAGTACAGGATACGAGTCAAGGTCATAGACACTTGTAAGAGTACAAGGTACTGGACCTACCCGCTATGAGAAAGCTGCATGGATTAAGTCATTAGCTTATCTCATATGTAATCACATCACCATGCCTTTGACTTGAGATCATCACTGATTCCTACATGAGAGTCACTAAGTTTTGACTCGGTCAAAAATCACCTTTGATCGGGTGATGATAAAGGCTATGATCGGGCTTAAGGGTTTCTCCTGTAGATGAATGTAAGTGATCAAGATTGGATTTGTCCCTTGCATTAGCAGAAAGATATTACTGGCCCCTTCAGTGAGTGAGTCTGAGAAATGTATGACCATACTGTAACAAAAAGAAGTTTTTGTTTATGAGATCAGACTACTAAGGGATTGAGAGAGTAATGGTCAGGAATAGGAGGACGACATCATCCATGCCTCGTCCTTGACCGAGGTATTATGTGACAAAAGGAACTTGATGTGGTTACATGAAAGGTTGTGTTGTGTTAACGATCCCAATATGATTTGGATAGTCGTAATTTCATATTAGAGGCCCCTTGTGAATTGTGGGCTAATACTAAATTTAGCCCACTGCCAACTTCATGTGGGTCTACAGGGTCGCATGCAAAAACAAGCCTAACGCGTGCTTTAATTTTAGAGTTTTTCGAATTATATATATTAGATATAAATTCAAAATTACATTAATATTATATAGATAATGTTAATGTATGTTAGTTTTAATATTTAATTTACTTGATAAATTAAATAACTAACATTGAATTCATTTTTCAAGATAAATTAAGAAAATTCGTTGGCTCATTATTTAGATTAATTAAATGGATATGATCTGATCAAATTAAGACTAATTTAAATTTGAATTTTAGAATTCGAATTTCATAATTTGAATATCAGGATTAATAAAGATTAATCTTGGATATCATTTGAAATTCAAATTTCAAAATTAATTAAGATTAATCTTGAATATCTTTTGGAATTCAAATTTCAAGATTAATGAAGAGTAAAATTGAATATCTTTTCAAATTCGAATTTCAAGATTAATCTTGAATATCCTTTTAAATTTCAACTTCCAAGATTACTAAAGATTAATCTTGAATATCTTTTGAGCTTCGGATTTTCAAGATTAATAAAAGATTAATCTTGAATTATAATGTACTCCATGAGTTCTATAAATATGAGGACTCATGAGCTATAAAATAGATGAATTCGAATTTGATTGAGTGAGCCATTGAAACCCTAGAGAGAGTGAAACTAAGGGTACTAGCACGTTGCGGTTGTTGGGTACTGTTCACGTGGAAACCAGTAGAGGAAGATGATTAGAAACATTGGCTCCTTGAGATCGTTATTAAGAACACGGAAAAGTTTGAGAAGGATGTGGATTCAAGAGATCCAAACATAAAGGAAGCTGTGAATTCAAGAACACAAAAGGTAATATACTACCTCCTCTGTTCATATGGGGATTAGAAAATTTTTTAAATTGGTTTCTTCAGCTACGTGTGTACGTTTTAATCCCAACATTATCTCATCTGTAATCACGTCACAACGCCCTTTGACTTGAGATCATTTTAGATTCCTACAAGAGAGTTATTGAGTTTTAACTCAGTCAAAAGTCATCTTTAATCGAGTGATGATAAAAGCTATAATCAGTTTTAGAGGTTTTTCATGTAAAGGAATTTGAATGATCAAGATGAGATTTGTCCTCATAAAAGTAGAGAGATATTACCGGGCCTCTCAATGAGTGAGTCTAAGAAATATATGGTCATACTGTAATAAAAGGAGTTTTCGTTTCTAAGATCAGACTATTCAAGGATTGAGAAAGTATTGGTCAAGAATATGAGAATGACATTATCCATACCTCATCCTTGATCGAGATATCGTGTGACAAAAGGGATGTGACATGATTACATGACAGGTTGCATCATGTTATAGATCCCCATATGATTTGGCTAGTCGCAATATCTTGTTAGAGGCCACTTACGGCTTGTAGCTAGTACTCAATTTAACCCACTACCAACTTCATATGGGTTTACATGGCCGCACGCAAGCACAACCTAACATGAGCTATCATGTCCAGGTTCATTGAATCTAAGATATGTCTAAGATTCAATGAATATGACATTTATCTTAGATTCAATGAATGTGACATTTATCTTAGATTCAATGAATGTGTCATTGATCCTCATATTATATAGATAATATTATTAATATTAATATATGTTAGTTTTAATATTTAAATTATTTGATAAATTAAATAACTAACATGGATATTTGGATTTAATTTATAAGATAAATTAAATCGTTTGACTCCTTATTTGGATTAATTAAATGGACAAGATTTAATATGCGAGGCAGATTTAGTGAAATCAGATTAATCCAAATTCAAATTTCAAGTTTTGAAATTTAAAATTCGAATTTCAATTTTAAGATTTGAAATTCAAAATTCAAGATTCGGATTTTAGACTTTGAATCAAGAATTCAAATTTCAGAATGTGTATTACAGATTTCGAAAATCAGAATTCGAATTTTAAAATTAGTTAAGATTAATTTTGAATATTCAATACGCCCTCGCATGAGCTCTATAATTTAGAAAATTCATGACTTTTGGGTGTACGGATGGATTGAGCACAAGTAAGCCACAAAAAACCCTAGAGAGAGAAACATCGAAGCGCTAGAATGCTGCTGGAGTTGTGATATGTTCACGTGGATACTGGTAGAGGAAAGCGATAAGAACCATCGGCTCCTAGAGATCGAGTTTCAAGAACTGAAAAAGGCATTGTCCTACTACTCTATCTAAACGCCTTTGACAGATCCAAAAGCGGGATTAGAAAATTTTTGAAATTCAATTGTTCCGCTATGTATGTATGGTCTAAACCCAACAAGATCTTCTAGTTTTTGGCTGGTGTGAGAGATATTGAGCTCACACTAAGCTATATTTTCTGAGTATTTTCAACTCTCTTATCCCTTATTGTAAACTTGTGGCTTTTGGTGTTAGGCTAGTTGGTTTGCACTTATTTATGTATATGATTGTGATTCTCTTGTAACGTCCACTGCGCTCTTCCTAACACATGGCCTCTTCTAGCTTCCGTAATACTCTCACCAAATAAAAACAATAATCAACGACAAACTAGTTAATTACTCAGAGAAAATTAAAGCACATCTACATGTTTTCTACGACAATTTGCACATGCTCACTTCTCTGCTTTATCTCAACCAATCACTCGGCGTCGAAGCTTGAGCCTTGAGAAGAGCCATTGGTGCCAGATCTTTGGCATCCTTTTTGTGGGGACTGGGGGATGGAGGAATATGGGTATCTATCCCTGTATGTAATGTGATGCATGTTTGAAACAAAATTTTGTTGAGGCCGAATTCAATTCCACATGCATCATTCCATTATTTTGTGACTGAAAATAAAAATTAACTAAACAATAATTAGGATGATTTGCTCTAATATCCACATAAAACAACTTTAATTTAATTGTACTACATTGGATAATGACGTAATTTTTTATGTTAATATAGTTAAAAATAAGATCTGCCTTTGTACCCAAAAAACATTTGCTGTCGACTGCAAAATAGTCACAATTTTAAAATTTCAAGAGGAAAATAGGGTTGCTAAGAGGAGAAAACTCAA
>JANTPZ010093876.1:0-18556 GCA_025593235.1 Vachellia pachyceras
TTTGCAAAGGTTTGTGGTTAAATCATCTTCAATGTGAATTGAGAATTCTAGTTGAACTTCTTACGAGGGTATTATGCCACAATAAAGCCACAAATCAATATAGTGAGAAGGTGCATCATGATGAGCAAAGCATGTGAAGCTTGACTGAATATATATTTATGGGAAGCTACAATAGGATATTTGAAATAGTTCACACACCTAATTATCGCTCAAGTCCAAGCAGATGTGTTGACAGAGCCATTTGATCGTATAAATTTAAGTAGTAAGATGGGAGTGCTGAATCTCTACTCTCCCCCCTTGATGTCCTAGTAATTGTGATTTTATTGGTCTTGTTTTCGTGTTTTTATTACCTTTTAGTCCATGTTTTGGGGCTCTGTTTGCCAATGCTTTTTAGTCCTTAGTGTTCTACTGTATTGGGATGAGCCATACAGCTATTTGGCTAGCAAATCTCTCTACTCTGTACCCTAATCTCTCAATAAAATGGAAGCGTCAGGAACCCTTTGAACCAAAACCTGTTAAGCCAAAATTATCATAATTATTGAGATCGTAACGCCTTTCAAGCAACTTGGTTTCATCTAACAATGTTAGCTATACTCTAGAGTTCACTTTTGAACCCTACCTTATTCTGCCATAATTATCGTAATTTTTTAGGAGGCCTTCTAAGCAACTTGGTTTCATCTGATAATGCTTGTCATACTCTCAAGTTAACTTGTACAATCAGACGAGTTTAAGACTAGGCAAATGTATTAACTCATGAGTAAATATGGTTTGTAGTAAACGTGTAAATTATAAGTTTTTGAGTTCAGTGAGACAATCAATTGGACTTTATTTTTATTGTTTGTGATAGTTGAATCACCAGGCCTGCTTTTCACTCAATTCTTTGGCCTCGTGCAAACTGAAAGTGAAAAAGAATGGAGTCCAAAGAACGGCATTATTTTTCCTAGAAACTAACAATGCCTATTCATGCTGCAAAACACAGGCAGCCTCATTGACCTTTACCTTCTGGTTCTGCAGCAAATCCTTGGTGGCGGAACATTTGTTCATTATTTTGAAATGAAGACTTGTTAGTCATATGTTATTTGGATATTGATTTATGTTTCATTGGTCATGAGATTGCTTGTTTTTGTTGTTGGAGCTGTCCCTCTTTACAGAGATGCAAGCTTGGCTGGAAATTGTTCCTTGCTCAAATGAACTCTTGTGGAAACATTATTGCTGATAAATACAAGCATAAGTTATTATAGTCGTTATCTACCTGCATGGTTGTTATAGCGAGACAACAGAATTGGTTTGCCACCCTGTAGAACTGTGATGGCCTAATGTTCTTTCAAACATTTGAAATTGTTAATTTTCAGCACAATGCGAGGGGGATATTGTCCATGGCTAACAGTGGTCCGAATACTAATGGAAGTCAATTTTTCATAACGTATGCAAAGCAGCCACACTTGAATGGACTGTATACTGTGTTTGGCAAAGTCATTCATGGATTTGAAGTCCTTGATCTCATGGAAAAGGTATATTATATGTTTTGCTCTCAAGTTAAATTTTCTCTTCATTCTTTTTTCTAAAATTTGATTTCCATTGAAGATCTAGATGAGTGTGCATCTTTCATGGTCCAGGGGAGAGCCTGTAACCCCTGTCTTTAACCATATAACATGGGAAGGGGAAACAATGGATGAAAAGGCTCTCAAATTAATTTTCTCTTCATTATTTTTTCTAAAATTTGATTTCCATTGAAGATCTAGATGAGTGTGCATCTTTCATGGTCCAGGGGAGAGCCTGTAACCCCCCCTGTCTTTAACCATATAACATGGGAAGGGGAAACAATCGATGAAAAGGCTCTCAAGTTAAATTTTCTGTTCATTATTTTTTCTAAAATTTGATTTCCATGGAAGATCTAGATGAGTGTGCATCTTTCATGGTCCAGGGGAGAGCCTGTAAGTCTTTAACCATATATCATGGGAAGGGGAAACGATCGATGAAAAGGCTCTGAAGTTAAATTTTCTCTTCATTCTTTTTTCTAAAATTTGATTTCCATTGAAGATCTAGATGAGTGTGCATCTTTCATGGTCCAGGGGAGAGCCTGTAACCCGTCTTTAACCATATAACATGGGAAGGGGAAACAATCGATGAAAAGGGAAATGGATGGACAAAATGACGATACTCATTTGTTTGTGCAGACTCAAACAGGCCCAGGGGATCGACCACTTGCTGAGATAAGGCTGAACCGAGTAACAATGCATGCTAATCCGCTAGCTGGTTAGACTGAACTCTGCAGTTCTGAATTCTGTAAAATTTAATGAACTATTTCCGAAGCTTAATCTAACAAACTGAAGATGAAAAAAGGGAACCTATAATCAATTGAGAGCTTGTTTTTACCGTGAGCTGATGTAGATAATCCTTTCGATGAAGTAAGATGTGTACCAAGTTAATCTCTTGGCTCTAGAGGTTCTAGAGTTGAGAGCTATCACACTGGATGTTTATGGCTTGTGATAAATCCGTTGGATCCAGATTGTTGGTCAGTTTAATTGTACAATTATTCTAGTTATAAGAAATTCTCGACTTCATTTCATGTATTTTATTGTAATGTATAATTTACTAAATATCTATTATATTTAGTGTAAAATTTTTTGTTTAATTTTTATCAATTTTTTTACTAAATTATGTAAAATATAATAACATTAAAATATAAAATTCTTGTTATGAATATTATATGGATTTCATATCTCCCCATAATATCATGATTTCCTATATTTCTCTATTATCTATAATTATAGAATTGACTTACCCTTTATGCCTATCAATAGAACGCATCCTTTATGTACTTGATATTGGATTTATTGAATAACAATTATTCTCTCTTGCTCTCTAATTCTCTTGTTATATTTTTCTCTTTAATTCCATTACACGTTATAAGCACGAGTCTCTAACCAACTTCTTAAAGTACTATTCTATATGGCAGTTTGTGAATAAATGTCAAAAAGAAAAACAGGGTATATGGTTCTTGAAGTACTAATAATAAAACTGATAGTTTTTGAAGAATTAACAGTTTTATTTTTTGGGTGGAAAATATGTTTACATCACTCATACTGGAGGGGGAGATTGTTGGAACAGAATTATGAATCTTGGATGATGTTCACTCTAATATTTTCTTATAAATCCTAATTGATTTTCCAAATAAATGTTATATTAAGAGTTTAATTCAAATTGCAACATGCATCAGTAAACTACGTGCAGCTAAGTTCGCAAAGCGGTTTCGTATACGCGGGTTGACAGAAGATGTCTCACCACTCTCCCTAAAGAAACTGTGGACCGTCAGAACGCCACTGGGTTGGTATAACTTCTTGTTAACACTCCAACGCCTGTTGCGTCTTTCCACACAACTGCGTCTGGCTGGTCTTGGCTTCAAAGCCGTGTCTTGCCCTCTGGGATCTCGTCGTCATGGGATTAGGTGTCAGCGACTCCTATTCATGCGAGTCTATGGTCTATTGCCAGCAATGCTCTGGCTCGCTCTTGCTTCTGCTCAAGTACCATCTCCTACTGTCATTGGTTGAGTAATCGACCGCCTTGGAGACCAAATGGTTCCTAAGGATCCCATTACAGTCCCAGACAAAGCCTTCACTTATCCTGCACATAGAGACTTCCTAAAGTGGTCTTAGTGATGCAAACAAATGCATTGTTAACATGACTTGTTCAATCTTTCAAGTCTAATATGTAGTGTAACAAATTTGAAATCATATTTTAATTGAGGCTCAAGAAGAGTTGAACTAACGACTTATTTAAATCTCAATTTGAGCAAGAGATTGTTAGTTTGACCCCCTTTGGATATTGTGAATGTGAGTTCCCTCGTTAGGTGAAAAAATGAAAAAATAAAAATAAAGCTCTAGAAAAGCTATATCATTTATTATTCATGAAATAAAACCTACGATTGCTCAGGTGTTTCATATGAAATATTAAAGTGGAAAAGTGAATAATATTACAATCGGTGATTGAGGATAATATTACAATAAACTTCGAGTTTATAAATTTATTGGTTGGTATTGGATCATTTTGGATAATAATGAAGAATATATATTGACATTCAATAAAGAACTAGAAGATTCTTTATAAATGACAAGAACTTTAATATATTTCTTGTTCTCAAAAGAATCAAATAGCATGGACACTTCACTAGTTGTGGTTGGAATCAAATAAGAATAAATTTGAATTATATCAAATACGCATGTGGACCCATGTCGAGACAATGTAGACTAAATTTATGACTAAGAGATGCATCTATAGAATGGTCATGTTGGTGTCTATAATCTACTTGAAACTTAAATTTTGCAAATTTTTTTCAAATTACATTTAGTGCATTGATCCTCGATTATATGACAAAGATGATTTTTGTTGAAATTGCAAGTGATTGTTCTTGAATTCTCAATGATTATCTACTTGTTAAAAGCATATTTATCAAAGTCTCTCTGAATAGATAGATAAAAATTATGATAACCATTTCAATGTTGGAAAGCTTGATTTTATGTATTGGCACACATAAGTTCATCATGCAAACAAAGTCTTATTAATTCTCCAACTATAGTTGACTTTCAGTTAGGAGTTGTATATTTTCCATCTCAAAATCTTGAATGTTTAATATATGTTCTTATTAATCCATCATAATACACATGGATTGATATTCAATTAAAACTGAAACTAAATGTTGGGAAAAATGCTCATATGTCTTGTTTGTTTCTATATGAAACAAGATTATGTTTATAAAGGGAACAAATGGATTTAGGAATGCATGATTAATTGTTTGTCATTTGACAAAGTTTTCCCCAACATGAGAGGGAGAAAATGAGTATTTGGAAAAGAGAATACATAGAATGCATTTTCACAATCAAATCTAGATCCCCAAATATAGCAATATGAATCAGAAGTTAATTAAATATTACATTCATAATGTATTACAGAATATCTGTCAGACAAAATTACTAAACTAGATGAGAATTTTCAAACCTCATATTTCAGTTAGCTTGGGTTTCCCTGATGATTAAATAAACCAAGATTTTACCATTACTGCAATTAAAATCTTCAAATGGAAATAAGAAAAATGACGATAGCATGATAGAATGATCAGTTCCAAAAGAAAGGTAAAAGAAGCGAATAATCAAAATGATCATATTATGGAGGCAAGACATAACTATTTGTAAGACTGCAGAAGAGGTTCCAATTACTTGAAAGAAATAAAGAGTTCTCCGAAGATTATGTCATAGAATTAGGAACCGCTAAAAGATAAAATTGTTGACATTAGTTTTAATGATCATGTGATTAAACAAGGAACTTGTACACATATATGTCATGAGATAGTTGGAAAACATAAAACAAGAGATGCAATATCAAATATTGTAATTTGATTTTTCAGCCATAACTCTTGAAGTATGATGTTAGTATCAATGGGCATTTACGTGAAAAGAAAAGTTCAGTCTTAGTAGATTAATTTTCATGCTATCTTAATTTGGCAGTTTGACAATATATCGAATTTTGATATACGTCTATGGAATATGATTTTGTGAATCACATAATGGTTTAAAACACTAGTAGTAAATATATATCCCAAAAATTATTATACTTACAAAATCCTGAGTGACTAAATACATGTAGAGATTTAGACATAAACATATAAAAATTCCAAAAGGATTCAATTTGTCAGAAGTATATAGTCAAAATTTATGAAACTCTCTGAATGACTGAAGTTTCCAGAAGTAAACAATTCTATCAAAATATCTATATGGATTAAAGAAACCAAGAGAATATAGTATAATTGACTTGAATGAAAGATATATAAAATTCAATCAGCCCATGATGATGTAATTCTTCTTTTATGTTGATGGCATAAATATCATTAGAACTCCTAAAGATCTTTTGTTAAAATTTCTGAAGAGTTTCAAAGTTTTTGAAATGCTTAAGAATTTGAAGTGATGGACTTCGGAAGAACAAAATTTTATCTTGTAGTACAAATAGAAAAGAAAGAATTAGTATATTAAGAAATCTGTATACGAAGGTCATAAAGTATTTTTATGGATGAGTCACATCTATTGATATGGAAATACCATGTCTTTATACCTCAAGAAGGTAATGAAGAGATACTTGGTTCAAAAGTCCACGTCTTAATATAATTGAGGTACATGTGTGTCTTGCTACTCAAATAAGACTCTATATTATTTGTTGATTACCATGATATAGTTTTTCACAAATATGAAAGCATTATAATTGAAACTGGATGCTTGTGTTGGAAATTGTGCCTTAGGCATTAATCATTGTACCTCAAATATTATTTATTTTAATGTATTTTCTCCATTTAATTATCATAGCTTTTGCATGTTTATTATGATAATTGCATCAATGGGCAAATTATGAAGATTGTCCTAAATGTCCCTGGTAGGTTATCAATGTGGGAGCAAAGATAAAATAAAATCAGTATGACTTTGATAAGGTATAGAGATACAAGTCAAAGTTATAGGCATTGTAAGAGTACAAGGTGTCAAACCGATCCGCTATGAGAAAACTGCATGTATTAAGTCATTGTTTATCTCATATGTAATCACATCACCACGCCTTTTGACCTAAGGTCATCATGGATTCCTACATGAGAATCGCTAAGTTTTGACTTAGTCAAAAGTCACCTTTGACCAGGTGATGATAAAGGATATGATCGAGCGTAGGGATTTTTCATGCAGAGGATTGTGAATGATCAAGATGAGATTTGTTCCTCACATTAGTTGAGAGATATTATTGGGCCCCTCGATGAGTCAGTCTGAGAAATGTATAACCGTATTGTAACGAATAAGAGTTTTCGTTTCTGAGATCAGACTACTCAGAGATCAAGAAAGTAATGGTCAGGAATAGGAGGATGAAAACATACATGCCTCATCCTTGACTGAGATATCATGTGTCAAAAGGGACATGTTGTGATTACATGAAAGGTTGTGTCGCGTTAACGATCTCCATATGATTTGGGTAGTTGTAATATCTTGCTAGAGGTCGCTTACGATTTGTGGGCTAATACTCAGTTTAGCCCACTGCCAACTTCATGTGGGCTTACATGGTCACACGCGAGAACAAGCCCAACACGTGCTTTAATTATAAGGTTTTTTGAATTATATATATCATATATATATATTCAAAATTACATTAATATTATATAGATAATGTTAATGTTAATGTATGTTAGTTTTAATATTTAATTTATTTGATAAATTAAATAACTAACATTTAAATTCGGATTTAATTTATAAAGATAAATTAAATCGATTGGCTCATTATTTGAATTAATTTAATAGATATGATTTGATCAAATCATATTAATTCACATTCGAATTTCATAATTTGAATTTCGGAATTTGAATATCAATATTAATAAAGATTAATCTTGAATATCCTTTTAAATTCAAATTTCAAGATTAATAAAGATTAATTTTGAATATTCTTTGAAGTTCAAATTTCAAGATTAATAAAGATTAATCTTGAATATAATTAATAAAGATTAATCTTGAATATATTTTGAAATTCGAATTTCAAGATTAATAAAGATTAATCTTGAATATAATTAATAAAGATTAATTTTGAATATATTTTGGAATTCGAATTTCAAGATTAATAAAGATTAATCTTAAATATCTTTTGGAGATTCAAAATTGATCAAGATTAATCTTGAATATCTTTTGAGATTCGGATTTTTATGATTAATAAAAGATTAATCTTGAATATCTTTATCAAATTTGGATTTTCAATATTAATAAAAGATTAATCTTGAATTATAATGCACTCCATGAATTCTATAAATATGAGGACTCATAAGCAATAGAGGGTAAGCATTTTCGAATTAGATTGAGTGATCCATTGAAACCCGATAGAGAGAGTGAAACCAAGCACGCTACCGTTGTTGGGGAATGTTTGCATGAATACTAATAGAGGGAGGCAATTAAAGAAGGTTGGCTCCTAGAGATCAGATTTCCAATAACCGCTAAAAGATTATTGCTTGCTGGGAATTCAAGAACTGCAAAAATAAGGTATTGTCCTAACTACTCTGTCTAAACGCCTTTGATAGATCCAAAAAAAGGGATTAGAAAAATTTTGAAATCTGTTTCTTCCGCTGCGTGTGTATGTTATAATCCCAACATCTTGTCGGTAGATCACATTTTGATCCACATGTTGAGAGATTACAAATGTGATATCTATCTCACAATCCTAAAACATATCATGAAATTAATATCTAGTAAAATATGTTCTAATGAAAATCTTTCACATATGTTCAAGTCATTTCTACACAATATTTGGAAAGTTTCCACGTAATATCAGACTTTGCGAACTCAAATATCTCAACTGACGTTATTAAGAGGGAGTCAATACATTTTGTACTCTTTTTCTATAGGTTTTGTCCCATTAGATTTTTTTAAAAAGTTTTTTAATAAGACAATATTATGAAGTGTATCTATAAACATTGCACTCTTTTTTTCTACAAGGTTTTTGTCCCACAAGAATTTTCTTAGTTGATGATTTCTAATGAGGCACAATTTTAATCATGAACATCCAAGTGGAAGTATTATGTGTACTAAGTTGATGCCCATATCTCCCCACAATCCCCCATGATCTCCCACATTTCTCTTTTATCTTATATGATAATGAATTGATTTACCTTGATATTGTAAAGCTGTGCATATCCCTTGTGTACTTGATATTGAAAGTAGTAAATAAGAATTGTTCTCTCTTACTCTCTGATTCTATTCTTATCATATATTTTTTCCTTAATTTCATCACATTTACTAATTAATTTGGTTTTAAATTATTTAAACATATTAATTTCCATTAATTTTTTATTGTGATATTTAATTTAATTCTAAAGATGATATATTTTGACACATAAGGATGTGTTAATCATTCAAATATTTGTTCATTTTCCCCCTTGTGTACTCTCATCCATCTGATATGGAGAAGTTGTCTCTCCAGTTTTTTCATCCCAACTTTTCTTCATATTCAAATTGAAGGCAAGTCAAGAATGAAAAAGATGATGATGAGATAAAAACTGTTGAAATACGGTGAACAAAGGGACAAAACTGATCTACTATGGAATGTTGGACCAACATATTATGGCCCCAATATCTACTTTGGTAACCATGTCAACATGCCAGACGAAAGAGAGCCCTATTAAAAACTCATTTGGAAGTCCGTTTGAGAATAGTTTTTACGAATTTCGAGGCAAAACCTAAGTTTTGGAGAATAGATTTTGAAGAATAGCTTTTACGGATTTCAAGGCAAAACCTAAGTTTTAAAAGATTGCATTTGAAAAATTATTAGTTTTTACGGACTTTGAGGCAAAAAGTAGGTAGGAAAGAGAAATAAATAAAAAGAAAGAAAGAAAAAATTTATTAGGAGAGAGGGTGTGATTTGACAAGAAAATAGCTTTTTTCAAAACCTAGATTTCAAATTGAGGTTTTGTAACTAAAATAAATTTTCAGAATATTTTTTATACTTGGACAAAACATAGGTTTTTGGTCAAAACCTAGGTTTTGTATAGAGGTTCCAAACAAGCCCTGAGAATACCTGGGAGCTTGTTTGGTTTGAGAGTAGGGCATGGTAGGGGAAGGTGGGTAGAGGAGAAAAGAGGTTTATGTTACCTTGTTTTGTTTACTGGATTGAGAGGAGAATATGGGATCTTTTATTTGGTTTTTACCCTTACACATTAATTTATATCCTTTTAATCCAATCACATTTAAATTAATTTAAATCTTGTTTCAACATAAATTAATATTATAATATACATATAATAAAATGATATAATGATATTTTTTTAACTTGTAATTAATCAAATAAAATATTTTAAAATACTAATTAACAAATTTTATCTTTTAACAAATTTTCTTAAAAATTAATTGACTCATTCTGTCACACCTTTACCCCCTTCTAAACATACATCCCAAATAAAAAAAAACAAAAACATCCACTTCACTTTAACCTCCTCTTATTTATCATTTCTTCATGACAGCCCACTCCATCATTCTTTCCATCATACATATGTATCAGCTAGAATTGATAGTTAACCCAACAAAATTCAAAAAAGGAAAAAAAACATATGATGGCATTATACATATTACATATATGTATAATTATATTCTAACTGATCATTGATTAAACTCATAAGCTTCTTACGTTAATTTCTTTCTCATACATCCTATCTCAGACTGTAAATTGAACCACTAGTACTGGAATCATACATCCCTTATAAGTTATCATCCTCCTCTCAACCCTATTTTGTTGTTGGTGTCACTGCAAGTGCATAGAAATTCATTAATTAACTAATTAATTTTAATTTGTCTGAGGATAAAAAGCGAGCAGCTGGTGGATATATGAACATCATCATCTTCCACCGGCAACGGCATTAAATCTACTGATCCAATCTCACTGAGAATGGCAGACTTGATAAGGGCCTCGTCGCTTCTAAGGCCTTAATCTATGAGTGTAAAATAGTCACGGACTTTTGCTCCCCTCCAAAAACTCCCCACATTGGAGGAAACCAACGGAAGGGAAAATAGCCAAAATTTAGTTCCCCTCCTCTCTAAAATTCCAAACCACATAACCAACAAGTGTTTGTGTGGATGCAGCAGAGTTAAAATATGATGGGAAAGCTTGCTACCCACAAGTGCTCGATTAGGAGTAGTTGGTTGCTCAAACATTTAACAATATTGTTACGTGGCTGTTATGTTAGTTTATAGGGTTATTAGTTACATGGCTGTTACGTTAGTTCATGGTTTATTAGTTAGTTAGAGAAACTATTAGTATAAATAGCGATTAAATGAGATGTATGAGTTGTTGTTGATTTGAATACACAGTTTCCTCTTATCTCTCTCTTCCTCTGCGCATCAATGGTATCAAAGCCTATCTTTCGGCCGCCGTTGCCGCTACCACCAGAGGCCGCCGGTAAGATGATCCTCGCTGCTGTCACACAGTTAGGGCAGTTAAAGCATCTTTCTACTGTTAAAGAATATGCACGACAATTTAAAAGTGTACTACCATATACGTACTTGCCCGAGTTCACTGCTATCAGGATATTCATCAACGGACTTTCACCGGAGCATCAAGGTTTGTTCGATTCTTTAATACAAGCCGTCTTTCCGCAGCAATTTGTTTTGCCAATATTTAGGAACAATACAAACCAAATTCAACCCTACCACAAGACTCGGTTGCGAAAGATGATGACCAAGATCAGGGTGACCTCAAAGTGCAAGACACTGATTCTAACAGAATACAGAAAGACAAATATGGAGGACTTGAGCAAACGGAATCCAAGATTCTGAATGATGCAGATTCTAAACGAACTGAGGACGAATCTAATATGGTTTTGAATCTCATTGTTGATGTTGTTGAAGACACATATGAAATCCATGATCTAAAGGTAGATGAAACTGACAGTATTGCTACAAACGTGAACATGATCAAAGACGTTATAGTTGAAGATGAAAAATGTGGAAGGATCAACAAATGGTCCAAATTTCAGGAAACACAAGATTTATTAAATTTTGAAGGTCACGACAAGCATGACGTTCAAAAGGAAGAGGTTGAAAACAGAACAATATACAAGGCATCCAAGATTCTGAAGCAAGAAGAACGTGGATGTGTTGAGGAGGAATTCAAGATTCAAAGAGCTATCGATCAAAAATTGGACGAATCAAGAACCTCATAGGCCATGGTAACTTTTGTAGCCTTGGAGGCTGAAGAAAAACGTCTGTCCTTGCTTGCCTCCCATTTCCATCACCGACTTTTCAAGATTCGGCTACCATTTTCATCTTCATCCTTTGGATCACCTATTTCATCCATCTACAACACTCGTGCAAGTTCATTCATCCTATCGAAGCTTTGGACTAACCCAAATTCAAGCTTGCCTTGCTGATATCACAACTTAATTGTCGATGAAGCTCGAAAAGAACCAGCTGAAGTAACTTGTGGATTCCATTATAGCTATTCCTTCATTTATCTTCCATGCTCAACTAAAGCAACAAAATCCAGTCTCAAGGGAAACCTTGCTCTGATCAATCATCGACTGGAAAGGCACCCTAAGTTTCATGCCAAATTTTTTCGCAATGGCAATTTCATATGGCATCGGTGGAAGCTTTGACCTATTGACATAGTTAGAAGGAGCTACCATAGTGCAATAGAAGAAATTGCAATTAGATTCACCAAATTGACAGAGTTGACTGGGTGTTGTAGCTGCAAGTTCCTCTGCTTACGAAGCAGATGCAGAACAACAGGGACACATCTTATGCATCAGGTCAAAATTTCTCTTCCCCACTTCTAAAATGTTAATGCCCAGACAATACAAGAGCAAATATTAAGACACAAGGATCCAACACGCGAAAGCAAAGGATCTGAAAAGCTTGATTTTTCAATTGACTTGACATCTCTTGGACATTGTGCTCGTGTTGTTGTCTAGCTGGTTCCCATTAACCAAGTTTACTGTTTTAACCTTTTGACACCCATATGGAGCTAGGCTCATTTGGAGTATTATGGTGGGCCTCTCCTTAGGGATCAGTGCAACACTCATACGGTGCAAAAATTTCAGCATGTTGAAGATTCGTCTTTCGGCCATTGTAGTGTCAGAGAATTCAACATTTTGAAGATTTGTCTTTGGGCCATTGTAGTGTTTGATACCTTTAATTGTTGTACTCATCCTTGAGGATAAGGATGTTGTTTTAGGGGGTGTATTGTTATGTGGCTGTTATGTTAGTTTAGAGGGTTATTAGTTACATGCCTGTTACGTTAGTTCAGGGTTTATTGGTTAGTTAGAGAAACTATTAGTATAAATAGGGATTAAATGAGATGTATGAGTTGTTGATTTGAATACATAGTTTCCTCTTATCTCTCTCTTCCTCTGTGCATCAATTCGTTCTTAGTCCCACCTACGCGTTCAATCCTTGAGGACAAGGATATTCTTTAGGGGGGAGTATTGTTACGTGTCAATTTCTTTCTTTCCATTCTGTCTACGTTTCTCATCTTTCCATGTAAGCAACTAGGCTGTTAGTATGTTAGAGAACGCTGAACTGTCAGCGTAACCCTGTGTAACGACTTGGCAGTTAGTTAGCTGTAAGGGAATTTGCTTATAAAGAAGAATACCAATAGTGTAAACGACGTGCATTGATAGAATTCAGTTTCTCTTCTCTTTTCTTCCTTATTTTCTCTCCTTCACTCTTTGGCCTGTACCAAATGGTATCAGAGCCATTTCCGGTAATGGCGCCGGAGACTCATCGCTCGGATTCTCTCTCGGCCATGGCTGTTCCTGTAATATCCGTATATTCCTGTAAGTGGAAATAGAGGCAAAGCCGGTAATTATGTGACGATTTAATACCTATGGATATGGAAATACAGAAAGGAAAATGCCTCTAGACAAGAAGGATCATAATTGATTAAGTCCCTAGTCTTAAGGATTTTAAGTAAGAATGACCCAAGGGCAAAATAGTCATTTGGCCTAAATGACAAGGGTAAAATGGTCATTTTGATTAAAAAGGCCTAAGGCATAAAATGTCATCAAATAATAAGGATATTTTGGTAATTTGGTTAAAAGTCAAGTTGACTGAAAAGTCAAAGTCAACCCAAAGTCAAAGTTGACAAAAAATGTCAAAGTCAACCAAGGGTAAGGTTGGAATTAAGAAAGAGTAGAAAAAGTGATGGCATTTTGGTAATTAAGAGAGAAGTAAGAAAGGTAGTGGCATTTTCGTAAATATGTGGAAAGTAAGAAAGAGAAAGGAATGCAATGGCATTTCTGTAATTAAGGATTTTTTAGAGGACTGAGAGACTGAGAAAAAATTATTCGAGGTAGCAGGAGTCCTCAAACGCCGGAGACCTGAACCGAGAAAAGTTTAGTTGAGTCCTAAATTATTTAATAAAATTATTACCCGGTATCCGGTGCTGGCAGTTTCGAAGTACGGAGAACAACAGTGTAAACCAAGAAAAAGGATTTTCTTAGAAAATTAATTACAAAAAACCCAGGAAGAATTTTGAGGGACGGAAAAGAGCTGGAGTATCAGGGAAAAATATAGAAATTTTCCATACCCTTAAGTCAAATTGGCCGCCGGAAGCATGTTTTACGGTGTTCCACTCAAATCGAGCCTTACGAGTTACGAGGAAAACCCGAGGATGCTTTGGGCTAGGACATGATGCCACCTAGGCAAGGAGGCCTAGGGAATGGCGCCACATGAGAGAGAAAGTCTCTGGAAAAGCAAAAAGGTAGTTACCCGAATAAAGGTTACTTTACGGAAAAGCGTGTAAACGGATCAAGTAACTGGACAGTAATGGTATTAGTTAGTCTAACCAAGTCGTGGAGCCCAAGCTAGAGAGTAATGATGACAACTTTTTCACTCACCACATGAGCTTGACAAGTGGCATATTCTCCTCCATTCAAGACCAAAACTTGGAGACCAAGTTTTAATCCCATCCATTCATCTTTCAAGAAGGCTTTTAAGTGACTAATCCTCTCCATTTCCTCTAAAATTTTCGTCACTCTCTCCGTGTCTCATGGTCTGAAATTTTCTCTCCCTCCCAAGCAAAAGAAGACACCATTTTTGCTCTCAAGAGGAAGAAGAGCAAGCCCACCCCATCAAGGTAAAGTTCCAAGCACCCAACCGACATCTTTCTTGAGTCTTGCAACCTCTTTCACCTCTCTAATGGTTTGATTCCTTGAATGAGTCTCTCTTTTTGAAGATGAGGCTAGGGTTTCAAAAGGTGAAAATGGAAAATGAAAGTTTTTAAGAGGTATTAAAGGTTGCAAGCTTCTCTTTAAGTTGTCAAGAGTAGTTTAATGAAAGTTGTTATTGTTTTTGTTGTTGTTGGAACTTTGGAAACCCCAAGAGTATGGGGAGGTGCTGTCCATTTGAAATCTTGAAGTGGAAAAATGTATTTGAGTGTTATGGAGCTTGAATGTTGTATTGGAAGCAAGAATACACATGTATATGTCAGGAAAAGTTGAAAAATCCAAACCCTCCCTTTTTTTGTTTTTTTCGAAAATTTATAAGAAATAGAGTGAGAGGGATTTTAGTGATTCTAATGCTTCCAATGGCTCCAAAATGATGTTTTGTGTAAGGTAAAAATAGGAAAGGGATTTGAGAAGCATTAAAGACCATAAACTCAAGTTTGAAAGTTGTTAGGGCCTTGAAAATGCAAGAGCGAGTATTGTTGCGTTTTTGCAAGTTATTGCTTGATTAATGGCATGAAGATAATGAATGTGCCTTGGTGTCATGTTTAGCAAGTTGAGATCTTCAAGAACACATTTGGAAGGTTATCCAAGAGAGCTTTAAAGCTAAAGGAAATCTAAGCTAAAGAGGTAGCAAGACTACTAACTCTTCTAAATCATTTTATGAACTTATTGTGAATGATGCATTATTTTATAATGTATGAGCTTGATGTTTTGTGTATGATATGTGACCTTGATTGCTATGGCCATATGCATAATAATGTAATGTTTGAATATGTCACATGTATAATATCCACCCTTTACTGTAAACTGAAATAGAGGCCAAACTGATAGTTATGAGATAAGATAAGGCTTAAAAATAAAAGTACAGAAAGAGAATATGTCAATGGACTAAAGAGACCCTGGTCAATTTAGTCCTAAGGCTTTGAAATTACTAACAATGTAAGTCAGGGACATAAATGTAATTAAGTATAAAGACCAAGGGTGATAACTCCCCATTTTTAATATAATTTGAGATATATTTTAATGTATTTGGGGAGTTATTAATGCAAAATTAAAAGGTTCATGTGAGATTTTGATACAATTTGAATTTATCACATAATTTGGGATTTTATTGCCAATACAATAATTTTAGAAACATTTAGAATTAAGGGAAAGGATAAATTTGGTCCTTATTGTTTTGTTATTTATTATTATTATTATTATTATATTACATGATTTTTTATTCTGATTTCAGCTGACCATTGGGAGGATCAAAGCGGCACCGCAAAGATAGAAAGCAACAAAAAAGCTAGAAGGGCGGGGATCCGAGAGGAATAATAGGAGCAGAGAAACAGTATTTGAGCGGATGCACGAGAGACACGAGAGCAATTATCGGCGGCAAGAGCAGCAGACAGTTTTCGACGGACGAGAGCGGCAACAGTTTTCGGCAGCTGATCTGAAAGAGCGAGAGTTTTCAAAGGTTGGCGAAGCTAGAACAGTTTCGGCGTCACCTGGAGGGAGAACAGTTTTCGACGGTAAGAGCTTGAAGTCGCCGTGGGTGCTTGGACTGAAGGAGGAAGATGGAACGCCGAGGTCGCTGCTGGAGGCGTAGCCTGGTGTGCTTGACTGTCACGACTGAGTAGGAGAATCCAAGAGGAGCTGCAGTTGGTTCATGCGAATTAATTCTCTCTGTTATAGTGAAGGCGCGGAGGGTTCTTTTATTCTTCACTTTTCACTGTTATTCCTCTTGTTCTATGCTCCTTTATGATTTTAAGTCCTAACTGTCTTGCATTGGTGGCTGAAATGTTTAGTGGCTAAGTAATTTGTATTAGGATTATTTGGACCCATTGCATGGATTGAGATTTGATAGTACTCTCTTTAGTGATTAATGATGATTATATGTTAATTTTATTTTGTACATAATGCTTCTAATTAACTAGCCACCACTTAGATTGATTTGTCCAATTAAATTAAGCTCAAGAGAGTTAATTTAATTGTAGGATTTAGATAAAATTATACTAGACTTGAAGTTTAATGATCAAATGGATGGTTTGTTAGTAACATGGAGATATATTTATTAACCTAGCATTGTCATATTAAGGTTGTTGCGTAATGATTATTTTCCTTTAACTGTAGCAAGAGATTGTGCATGTTAAATGAGGATATTAATTTGGTTATGACTTGAGAAAGTTTAATCAATTGCTTTTTGAACCTTAGACAAATATATAATATCATTTAATCACTAATAGAGTTGTATGAATTTAAATCTCATGAATTGCAATGGTGAAAAATAATTCTAGGCATGTCTCATCGTTGAATTAAAACTCCAATTTGTCTTTCTCGTTTTATTGCCATTTTTTATTGAATTTGGTAGATCTTTAGGACACCAATCAATTACTCAATTGATTCACTCAACCTAATTAATTACATAACTGCATTGATTATCTTGTTTATGCGTTAGTGCTCGTGGGAACGATATTTTTATACTACTTGCGACCCGTACGCTTGCGGTAAGCTAGAAGGCGAACAAGTTAATGGACTAAAGAGACCCTGGTCAATTTAGTCCTAAGGCTTTGAAATTATTAAGAATGTAAGGCAGGGGCATAAATGTCATTAAGTATAAAGACTAAGGGTAATACGGTCATTGGATAAAAAGGGTCAAACTAGTAGTTAAAAGTCAAGTTAGAGCCTGCAGATATAAAGCACAGAAAAAGATGATGCTGATGGGTTGGAAAACCCAAAGTCAGTCCTGGCTCAGCGGAGAAATTTTACGAGAACTCTGCAGTTAAGCGTGCTCACCTTAGAGTAGTGTAAGGATGGGTGACCTTCAGAGAATGACACAAATGTCATTACATAAAAAGATTGAGGGTATAAAAGTCAAGGGCAATCTTGGAATTTTGAAAGATTAGTAAAACAGGGGTAATTTGGTAAATAAGAGAAAGTGTAAGGGCATTTTGGTCATTTGACAAAGTCAAAGTCAAACAGTTGACCAAAATATCAAAAAAAGTCACAGATGCCCAAAAGATAGAGCAGAACTCACTGATTAACAGAGATTCGACATATTGCTGAAAATCGTCCTAGATTTTTATTTATAGAATTTTGAAGATTTAATGGCCGAAAATAATTATTTGAGGTATCAGGAGACCTCAATCAGTTGAGTTCAGGGCAGAGAAAAATAAAGTGAATTTTCTAATAATTTATAAAATTATTGCCAGTATACGATAAAGGAGAATTCCTAGAATGGTGGAAAAAGGACCTGAAAATCCTGAAAATGGGATTTTCTTTAAAATTTAATTAAAGGCATCCGGAGGGCAATTTGATGAAAGGAAAAGGGCTAGATTATCAGTGAAATTTATATAAATTTTTAATGCCCTAAAAGTTATTTGCCCGTCGAAAATACTTTTTCAGGGATTTTCGACAGGATAAAATTATCCTGTTAATTTTGGACGAATTTCAATGGTATTTTTGGGAAAATATTTTTGCCATGTTAGTAAATGAATTATGGAGATTAAAAGAAGAATAAAATATCTCCAGAAGAGTAGAGGAAAATTTATCGGAATAAAGTTATATTTACCGGTAAAAGTTGTAATCGGATGATGTAACCGAACAGTAACTGGTTCAGTTAGTGATTGAGCTTTAATTATGTTAGTTTTCCTCTTGAATTTCTAGAGTCATAGAGTCAATTTTGGCCCATTCATGACCTTTTTGTGCTTAAATTGTGATTAGGAGTTGTTGAATTGGATTAATGTAATTTTGGGGTCATATGCCATGAATAACTATATATTTGTGCCTTAATTCCTTCATGAGCAAGTGATACTGCCAAAGTTTGTTATTTCATTTCAGGAATTCCGTGCAAAA
>JANTPZ010093877.1:0-17566 GCA_025593235.1 Vachellia pachyceras
GGCTACTCTAAGTCCGTCTATGGAGTATTTGGGAAGCTTTGGCCTGAACACAAGAAAGAGAATTCCTATGGTTATGCCTATGGCTACTATTAGTATCAACAGAAGACTTATGGTCCAGCACAGAAACTTGCACCAGCAGCTTCTTGGTCTTCTTTTCTTCGGAACTGGCTGGGGATGCGCCGCCGGTTCCACCGGTGCACCCTTATCGGACTTTGACATATCCCTTGGGAACAGTGGTGCTGAGGGTGTGTGGGGTGATGCCTCCACATCTTGGAGCGGATGAATTCTCTGTTGATGATCAGCCATGTTGGTTGGTTCAGAAACTGAAGATTTCTATTTCTTCTCTTGTGCAAGTATATATATATATATATAGAAGATGATACAGGTTAGGTTTGCTACTAGGTTTGGATATAACAATACATTAATTCATAAGGCGCTTCCTATATTTGACTTTGTATGGCATGAGGGTTAATGCCTAAGGGTTTGGTTTTATATTATAGAGGTAAAGACTTCTCATCTATCACGTGTCCCAAAAGTTCAGCAATTAATGGCGTCCAGAAATTTCTTACTATATGCTTCATGGAATTTTAAACTTGTTTCATTTTGGTCAATGACTGAATTTTGGTTCTTGCTTTTCCTTCAAGGTCTAGTATTGCTGCATATAACCTAAAGCCTTATTTATATTGGTTTCTAGATCATTTATTACTATCTTTAAATACTGCAAAATATAAAATAGTAGAGAAAATATAAAACGCTGATGCATGCAATTTGTGGATATCATGGTCTTTTGCCCCCGGTACGTAATCTGAACACACTATCATCAAAGCTTTCAAAGCATTTTTTTTCCTTGAAAAAGTTGGTTAAAACCATGTGGAAATTTTATTGGCAAAAAATTGTCTCAGCTCTAAAATGTGCAACTCTTGTTCGACTGTATAATCTATCAACTGAAGAAGAGTTGAATATACTTAAATTCGAATCATTCTAACTAATAAAATTATCAAAGAGATGCTTTTAACTAATCTCTACCCCCTTTTCTTGTGCTTTTCACATGAAACATAATCCATTACATAAACTATAATGTTTGATTTACTCCGGTTTTAGAGATTGTAACTACTTAACCATTCATATCCTAAAATATCCATACAACATGCACGCATATACATATGTGTATGTGTGATGAGTGACTAGCTTTTTTTTTTTTGAAAAAAAAATTGATGTAAATGTAAATCCCCAAATAAGAAGTTGCTAACAACTTTCTGCTGGGTAAGGCGTCATTGAAAAGGCTATAGAAGTTTCCTTTTGTTGTTTAGAATATAATGTTCAAATGAGAAGACCAGGTCATAAATATATATATATATATATATATATATAAAGAACAGAGATTATAGAAACAACAATCTGCACACAAACCAACAACGTACGCGTCTTGGCTTAAATCTTGACTTCTTTGCTGACAACATCACTGATCTCAGGGCCCATCACCTTAGATCCTGTGTCATTATTTTACGCAAACTTTCTGGTCTGGTTTTGTTGTGGCTTTGGCCTGTGGGGGAGGAAGTTTATATATGTTTAAAGTTAAAAGTGGCCATATATAAAGCCACATGTGGAACCCGTTTGACCCTTCAAACGAGGTTTCCCGAGGTAGCTAGTTGTTTTTTCCCCAATAAAGGTAGGTAGTTATCTGTTTAAACTTTTTTTTTTGATACAATTGTCTGTTTAAACTTGAATGCTTCTTATAAAGTAATATATAGTTTCATCTGTTTCAAGAGTCAACCAAACCTGGCTGCCCCGGAAAATGGTTCAAGGTTCAACCCATTCAACTCTACCGTTTGCTCAACCGGACTCAACGAATGTTTCTTTTTTTTATTAACATGAAAGGAGTTTTTGATTAACAATAAAGAGATAATTTTTATATGTATTTCCTTTTTAAACCGATTATTTATAATAAATTCACATTAGACAGCAGGTATGTTGTGCAGTAGAGATAAATTTTTTTTTTAAAAAAATAAATAAAAGGAGCACATCTTGATCTATAGGCATAGTTCTCTTCTTGCGTATGAAGAAACATGTTCCAATATAAAAATTATTAATGGAAAATTTATTGGGAGATCCTAAATAAGGGACTTATTTAATGAATGGTCCCAAAAAAATAAAATATTTATTCTGAGGTCTCATTGACAATATGAGGTGTTGTTAATCCAGCGCATGATGTTGTCAATAAAAGGACTTCATGTTGTCAATGGGACCTCAGAATAAATATTTTATTTTTTGGGACCATTCATTAAATAAGTCCCTTATTTGGGACCTCCCAATAAATTTTCCATTAATGATATTATTATACTTCACTAAAGGATAGAATTTGATAACCAAATTTGAAACTCTTTTTTATTAGATGTGATTATTATTGGTACACTATCAGTCGTATTCAAGCTAATACTAGCTTGAGGGGTTACTTGCAAGTTGGGTCTTTTAAAAAAAAATGAAAAAGAAAACGAACAACTTTTTTTTTTTATACAAGAAAAGTTTAGATGGGTTCGGTACCGGTCTCCCACCAAGGTCAGGGCACGACCCCAGTGCTCTTTGAGCACTTACAAGGGACTTACAAAATCGCCTACCAAAGGAGCCCTCACAACAGCAGAGGGAATCGAACTCACCTCCTTGTGGAAGTTAAGTCGTTCCTTATCATATGTGTCAACTGCAAAAACGTACAACTATTATTCTAAATAGATTACTCCGCACGCAAGGGAAACAATTCAAGCGAAGCCCAAAATGTGAAGTCTAAGATTCGCATGGATCCAAGTCAATCTATCAGACTAGGGATCATATATGGGCTACGGCTGGACGAAGTCTCTTGCAAACCCCATTCCCCCATTTCCCCAAATCACAATTATTAAGGTTTTTTTTGCAAGCACATACATCTTTTTAAATCATGTCTCAAAAGCTACCAGGTGCTAAAAGAAGACGCTTCTCCCAGCAATGATCCGTATCTCAATTCATCACATTATGAAGAATTAGTCCATTTTGTTAGATCCAACCATGTTGATTAAAAGTCTTCTACATACTTTTAGGCTTGTCTATAGTAAGAAGATATGTGCTTAACAAAAAAAAAAATACAACTGACTGGAAACATCATGAGGATTTTTTAAAGGCCAGAAATCATTAATTGAAATCGCCTAACAAATTAATCGGTTGGATCCATCTTCAAAGCATGGTGGTAAATCGCTGAGAAGGCCATTGCTTGCTGGGTCTAATAATCATCGAGGTTAATGAATACAAGACAACGAATAATAATAATGGTGGCCATAATTGGATGAAAATAGTTGCAATTAAGCGACCTTTAAACACAGGAAGATATGTCAAACGCATTTGAGAATTCGAGGCACGAAGAATAACGTCGGTCAACCCATAAATCACAGGTATTTACGTGGACCCAGCCGCTGTTACTACGATGGGTATCGCGTGAACATCTTTAATGTCACCAAACCTCCCACTTCTTATCCTCTGAAAATCGCATTCTCTTTTGCTTGAGTTCGAAAAATCAGTTGAGTCACCAGAATTTGGTTTCAGCGAAGAAGAAAGCTCCACATGCCTTTGTCCACTTACAGTGAAGCTAGTACCTTCAAAAGATCCTTGGTCCTTCATATCGAATACCCCACCACCTAGGAGAGAACCATCTCTGCTTACTGTCACGTACTTGTGTAAGCTAGGCTCCATGACATCGTCACTGACATTTACCTCGGATTCTACAAAAGGGTGTTCCTGGATACTAGAATCTGGCACCCTCTTCGCATAGTGATTGACATAAAAATTCGACGTTGTACTGGCGCTGTTGAGATCAGCTACAGCTTCGAGGATGGAGCAAGCTTTGGCGACACAAGCTGGAAGAGTAATGGAAGTTGAATTATCATTGTTGTTGTTCTTTTGATGGAAGTTTTGGATGTCTTCAAGCAGGAGCGAGGTGTAAGATTGTGATGGAACCCCTAAGGTTTCATTGTTGAGGAGGTGATCTAGGTCTCGTGATCTCCTAGATGATCTGCTTCTTGTTAATGTTAATGTCCGGGGTTTAAGGTTGTTGTCGAGCCCTGAATGTGGTATCACTGTACATGCTGTCTTCGGATTAACATTATCAGTCATTGAAGACTGTTCTTTAACCTCTTCTTCCTCTTGTTGCTCCTTCGTCTTCATTCTGCTTGTTCTGCTTTCTATGTTGTTTGTATCAACTTTTGTTTTCTGCAGTAGGCATTGGCAACAGATCATCAAAACCAATCAAATCATCAAAATTAATAGTATGATAAAACAGAAAGTTGCCACTTTTATTATAATTTGTTTCTTCATTTCAAAACCCTAACTGGAATACTCAAACTGGAGTATTCTCCAAAAATGACTAACTGACACCGATATGATTTCACATTAACAGTAAGTTAATGGAATTACTAACACGGTTTGATAATCTCCAACTTAGCATGAAATCATCAAATTTTGTGAAGGACTGTAACCAGAGACCTTAATATTGAGGAGACTAAACAATTCATTCACTCAAACAGAAATGTGAATCCTTTTCTCAGAAATGTAAACGCAATCAAGTCAATTACCTGATTAGCTTGCGGCTCAATTTCCCTTTTGGATCTGCTTTGGAACCTGTTACTATTGTTGTTGGCTGATTGTGAATAAGTAAGAGAATTAACATCAATCTCACTGAGTGGGTTTCTTCTATGAGGAGATTGGTCTGCTTTTCTTGAAGAATTTCGACTCAGTGAAGGCTGCTGCTGCAGCCGCTGATTCTCACTGAACAATGTTCCTTTACCATTTGCTCTTGCAGGAGACAGGGAACGAGGTGAAGCTGCTCCAGCATTTCTCCTCCCTGAGACCCTCATAATGGCTCCACCACCATTGTTACTCTTATCTATAGCCGACGATGAAACAGTAGGAGGGACAGACAACATTTTTCCAGGCCTAGTTGTAGTATTGTTATTGATGTTGTTGCTTGGGGGGTTGCAAGTTGTCGTGTCTGACGGTCGTTTGCTTGGAGATCTGCTAACTCCTCTCTCTTTACTGCTTGAACGGTGCTGTTGGTCCTTTTCTCTGCTGGGAGTTCTTCTCCTTCTCTCTGACGAAACAACCGGAGATCTCCGACGCTGGTGCCGGTGCTGCTGGAGTTGGTTCTCTCCGGCCAACCCATCATCGTCCTCACATAATATACCGCTATTTCCAATGGCATTTGTGGTAGTATCATGCTCACAGTGGTCAAAATCATAGCTTCTCTTTGAAGCAGAATGTTTTCTCCTTCTTCTCCCACGTTCACCAGAGGAAAGAGCTTTACCTGAAGGGTTTCTACTCAGTCTTCCACACTCTAAAAGAATCTCATCCACTTCTTTTGCTTCTGCTGCTACATTGTTCATAGTGATTGAAGCAACCCCATCAGAAAATGCGTATTTGGAAATTTTCTCAAAACCATTACCACCACCGTCAGAATAGCTCTTCCTGTGCTTGATGATAAAGATCCCTTTTTTCACTTGGCCTTCTTCAGCTTCTTGCTTGTTCTCCTTCTTCAGGCTCGCTTCTCTCTCGGGCTCCACTTGGGATTTGAAGACAGTAACGACAGCTTGGGGTTGAAGATGTGGTGTGGAGCTAGAAACTGACTTATTAGTTGCAGAAACAGAGGAAGAGGAAGAAGACCTTTTCTTCTTACTCATACACGTTCCCATGGATTGTCTGGTTTGCTCCTAGAGAAAGGCAAGGGAATGAAAGAGATAGTAGGGTAGTACTATCGAGTACGAAGAAGAGATTGGGGGTCTCAGATTAGAATGGAAAACGTTGCCCAAGAAACATTTTTTCAAAGGGGAATGGTAACTTTCTCAGATTTAATAAGAGGGAGAAGAATTCAAATTGCCCTATTCTCTATCATAACCCGGATCCGTTGGATTTGGAAGGGTTTGTTGTCGTCTGACACCACCAACTTCAATGTCACGAGCATCTTTCAAAAATAAAATTCTTCTTTTCCTCATTATATATATATAAAGGTTTATGTGGAAATTTACTCTTGAAATATTTCTCCATACACATATCTAACACCGTAAAATTTTAAATAGTGCAACAGTCCATCTAAACGTGCTCAACTCTCACAGGAGGAGTTGATTTGGTTCCTTGTTGCTGGGAGATGATAACGTTCACTTTCTCACGGCAACCACATACAGTGCAAAGAAAGAACCGCTGAGGATATTATAATTTTCCTGAATGGTCTAGAATAATCTACAGAAATGTCCAGAATTGAAAATATCAATTGTTCAGTTAGTTTGAGATCCGTAATAAATATTTTATTACTACTATACATAAATAAGGAAGAGAGGAATTTAAGAGTTGCCTCTCTTTGAAGCAAAACCTTTTCCAGCTGCCATAGTAAAACCAGAGGCAATATCTTTACATCATACAATCCATCCAATGTTGAGAATTTGAAATTGGAAAAGGTAGGGATGCAAGTGGGTTCATCCTCATAGGGCCTATGCTCTCACCTAATAAATGCCCACTCATGAGCCATACACGAACAAAGAAAGGAGGCATTTATTCATTTTTTTTTCCTTTCTGAAGTTTATTAATAGCTATATCCAAGAAGTAATCACAGCTAGCAAAATCCACACTGATATCCCCAAACATGAATACACAATTTCAGCAATTTCACCAAAAGAACAACACCAATTGAAATATTCTAACCCTGACCAACTAGAATTATTTATCCTGACATGTCAAAAACAGCAAAGCCACTATAGAAAGTAGTCCTTGCTCATCTTCTCTAAAGGCAACAATAACTCCAACTCAGCATCAGCTGCAGCAAGCAGATGAATTAGGGTGATCCCGTCTCTCCAGGGAAGAGTTCTGATATTGTATTGAAGACGTCCATGACCTGAAGTTTATAGTTAAAGACATTTATTAGATGATAGAGCCGAACGAAACATTGAACAAAAATTTCAAATCTACATACCAAGCTAATGCTTTAAAGAAAGACAAAATCAAAGCTGAAGATGTAATGCAGCATCAAGATACCTCTTTGTCATTTTGATATTTAGTAATATTCATCGGGTTCTGTGAACACTGCAATTAGAACATGATACAGTCAGTCTTCTTTTTTTTTTTAAGCGTGAAAGAAGGGGTACAGTCAGGCTTTTATATATAAAACCTATATAAAATAATTATAGTAGTACACTACGTACATCCATGATTGCTGCCTGAACTTTAGGATTTTGAAACGCCATTGCAACATCAGGATTGGCCATTATCTTTGAAACGACCTCCTCAGGAGTAAGCCCAATTTGATCTGGTGAAAGGTAAAATGTTAAGAAGGAGCAAAGAGGAAGAATGGAACCACTGCAAGGAACGAGCTTGATTCACCCGGCTTTCACACAAGATGTTCAAATTAATTTGAAGCAATCGAAATTTAAAAAGAAAAAAAAATCTTACCAAATTGTTGCTTAACCTCAGGACTGTTCAGGTCAAAATTTTTCAAGGTGTCCATCATCCCGCTGTCCCATTCACCGCTACCACTCATATTGCTTCTGAAACCGCACAAGAACTATAAGAGCCGGATTAATACTTTGACACCATGGAAGATTGCACCACGAGGTTAATTAAACCAAAAGATTACATATATCTATCGGACTGCAACATACAGAATGAAAATAAAAATGAAATTTGGCACTGTCTAATGAAGCATGAAACATTAGGAATAATTTTTAAATGTCTTGCTTCCCAAATCCATTCGACTATCCCCATAAACAACATGACACTGAACAGTGCGTGAAGAACTTACAGCATTTCTTCAAGTTGTTGACGGTACTGAGGATTCTGCAGCATCCCTATTTAAAGTAGCAACGGTACAACTATTAGTTTTCATTAATTAAAGGTGCCAGGTGGCAGAAATAACGTGAAACATGAAAAGTTTATATTATACAGCTATCATCCTCCCCCCCAAAAAAATAAAAACAAAAAAGATACTGAGCCCCCTGAAAAATGAGAGATGATGGTAGCATATGAAATATATAGACATTATGGTACAAAATAGACAACATGGTCTTTCAAGCTTTATCTCAGTATTAACCTGAGTTCCCAACATTGATGAGAGAAAGAGGTTCACATCCCCACACCCCTGGCTAGCAATCTCAACCTACCTAAAAATACAAGGTACATGGAGAAAAAACATAGCAAACATGTATAGCATTAAAATTATATATGGGCCCGATTCCTAATATGATGCTAACCAATGAAAATTGCCTGTCAACACAATATAATCGAAGGTCAGAAAAGGTAGGAAATTACATTTGAAGGTAGTAGGATTCCTCATCTCCTCAGGTAAATAGCTGCAGCAGTACCAAATTAAAATTAATTTTCTTTTGGATGGCAAGAAAAAATATAATAATTTTAATGAGCATTGAAACAATATTTGAAATTTTCATGGAGCAATGACAATGCATAATAAATTGAGAATCTACAGATGCATATGGGAGCAATAAATCCAATTTATTTGAAAAAACATGGGACCAAATTGAAATGCAAAAAAGCTCCCAGCATATTACCCAATATTAAAGGGAGATGCAAACTAAATTGCACCGTCTTTTGAAGGAGGAAGCTATAGAAAATTAATGAAAAGAAGGAGAAAAAAGGGACAGGATATCCACCAAAACAAGACTCAAAAGTGAGATCAGACGGTTCTCTGTCAGAATAATGTGTGTCAGGTTTACATGTACCTTTAAATTGCAACAGTAACATATTTCACCAGGAAAATAAAAGCACGAAAGTCTTGGACTTTACTAGTATCATCAGCAACAACGATTATAAGAAAGCTACCAAAAGTACAATAAAGAAAGTTCAGGTAGAGAAGGGGGAAGGAGTTAAGATAAAATAAGACAAACACAAAGGGAAAAGGACTGAAAGAAAAGCAATGAAGGTTCCAAGAGTAACAGCCAGCAACTGACATATTAAAGTAAAAAGTATAATTTCATCTTATCATACATGCTGAACCTGCAATTTGGAAAGTTCTAATTCTTTGTTGCTTGTAATAGGAAATGGCTCGTTGATTGTTAAATATAGAAGCACAATAAGGTGAAGAAAGCCACCAAAGGAAAAGAAATGATAAAATAAACCAAAAAAAGTAAAGGATTCATCCAAAGTTCCTCATTGCCACGCACTGTGTGGAGAATAAAAAGGCAAAGAATACAATCTAAAATTGATTTTAAAACCCTGCACAAGGAAGTAGAACTTTAGACCCATCCAAGCTTCTTAAGCATGATTAAGGATGAACTTTAAAGCAAATGCATGAAAAAGAGTGCTAGATAGATAGCCAAGATCACACATTTACTAGTAATTCAAAATCATAATCACTAAGTAAAAAGAAATTAATATTACGGATAAACCGTGTTCTGCACAGTTGGGTCTTCCATCATTTTCTCCAAGGCTTCCACTGATAAGACTGATTTTCCTAACCAAATGAACAAGGTCAAAATTAGAATATTTGTTTAAACCAGAACGCAGCTCATTGAAAGCAACGTTGAAAGAAGAGAGTCATAGAAAATATATATTTTGTGATTGCAGCCGAACAAATCTCAATTGAATTCAACCAACAACATCAATATTACTACTAAAAAATACTTTTCCATATTTAAAGTTCAAACTAATCCATATTTGACTGGCATAGTTTCAAACTAAGGAATGACAATATTGAACTTGAGTCAAGAAGTTATCATATATTTTTTTTATCATGTACAAGCTCAGGATCAACTGCACACCATTTCTTATAGCTCAATGAAGTTGAGCTAAACCCAGCATGCATGCCTTGTGTAATGGTCAGTTGCTTGACTCTATTAGCACTGGGCTGTGGGCTCATCTGTTAAATTGGGTATTTGCACTTTACTGGGATGGATGTGGAGGTGGGGAGTCGGATTCACTGGTGCTGTGTACCAGATTGGCAAAATCTAAAGGGAGGTCAGTTGTGGTGTAGATTGGTTGGAAAACATGCTTGCCCATTGTAGTTATGTTTGCAAGGTCTAAAGGATGAATGGCTTCTGGTTGACCTTACAGATATCTCTCTCTCTCCTGTTCGTGTTCTGTTACTTTTTCTTGCGTATGAGCATCTGATATTAAAAGAAAAACATAATAACTCATATGTATGATTAAACCAACTAGGCAATCAAGAGAACATAGTATTCATCATCAAAATAGAACAGCGACCATGGATTTCTACAAAATTTAAGCAAGAGCATATGTATAATGTGTTCCAGTTCCAACTAACTCTTTCACTTGCCTGTAGATTGAGAACCAGATGACCCACCAAAACCCTGGTTAAATGCCGCTCCATTTTGAGAAACCTTCAACAAATGCACATGGATGATCACATTTTAAGATCAAAACTTGATTAGCAAAAACTTAAATCTTAAAAACTCACTTCATCGGGAACCCGAGTTTCCTTGGTGGAACTTAGTTCACTAACATCTTTGAAGCTTTCAAATGGATTTTTCTGTTGAGTTTCCTCGGGAGAAACATCTACAAAGGCTGTGATAGAAATTTTATCCAGAACAGGAAAAGTTTCAATAAATGTGCAATAAAAGTTTACAAGTAAGGAAACTGACATCATCAAGCAGTATCATCTCTACTGCCAAAAAGATCACTCAGGAAGCTTTTAATGAAGAAAGGATGTGATTATTAATATATATTGTAATAGAGAGATAGAAACCCATGCTGATTCTAACAGATTTTCTATATGAACTGAATTTTGATGCCAAGACATTTTGGAATTTTTGAGTAAATTGGCTGTCTCACACACTGTTCCTTCAGCTGTCTTCTCAGTCTGTCTAGTCGGTTTTAAGCTATCTTATATTCTTGGACGAATCGCAACTTCCTTAACAAATATGATCTATGGAAAACTTGCACTTTCTTGACAGGAGGCGGTTGTTAATGAAGGAGATTAGTTGTATGTTGGCCTCAGCTTTATTACTCTTCTGAGTTAATGGAATTCAGTATCTACTAAAAGAAAGAAAGAAAATTTGCTAATTTTATCTAAAAGAGAAAGACAAAAAAAATGCCCTTTTTAAGTTTTTTGGAGTACGTTCCAACATTAAAGCATCAAATTTATTGTAAACTTTATAATACTGTCTAAATTCAGCAATTGTACTCACCAGAAATTTATCCTGTTACATGGGGACTAGTAACTAGTGGATAGCAGTCAAGGGGTTTAAATAGGTAGGGGACTCTCCGACTATAAATAGGGAGATATAGTGATGTTGGGAGCGCACAACATGCTGAACATTACTTCATATATTTTACATTTACCACCCTCCCCACAAGAGAATGGATAAATAGAGGCAGATCTCCTAGTGGATACGTATTCACTGCATGAAAAGTTCAAGAGCAATGTCTAATAACAGAAAAAGAAATTGGAGCACTAAGCAGAGACTTTCTTGCATTTACCAATTTTTTTGGGTTCTTCCTTTGATTGTGTTTCATCCTGGGCATTGGTGGCTGAAGCTGCCTCTACTTTTGCTGCAGGTATATCTACTGTGACAGTAGATTGAGAGGCGCTTGGTGCTGTAGATGCTTGGAATTGAGGAGAACCAGGTGAAGCAGAAGGTGTGGCAGGGCCTGGTGCTGAAGGCACCGGAAATGGATAGGATCCAGGAGAAAAGGAAGGATTAAACTGGTTATTCTGTGTATTCATCTGGCTCATCATGGTCTTGAAAGCTTGTTGCATTGCATAATTCTGAAAGATCAGAAGATTGACAGGGAATATCATTTAAAATTAAGTGAAGTGAATATCATCGTGATCTTGAAAGCTTGTTGCACTACATAATTCTGAAAGAAGATCCTACGATTGGCAGTGTCATAGTCGCCAGATCTCCTAGGACAATTATTTAAATGTACTTTCGTTCATAGCAGCTCACATGCCAATATTAAATACCAATTATTACAAAGAAATACTGATACACATTTATCTCAGCATAGAGTACATATCAAGAGCAATTTCAGCATAGGGAACAAAATTTGAGCAAGAAGCTCACAATCATCTGTAAGAATATGAAAGATTCACAAGATGACTCACCAAGCCTTCAACTTCAAAAATTATACACATCTCAGGTTCTCTGATTATTTGAACAAACAACCATAAATTCTTATTCTAAATTTCTAAGCAGGTTCAACAAATCCATTATATTTCCATACTCTCCATAGGATGACCCCAACCAAAGAAACACTTTATATAGTCCATCCAAAGAAATATATCCTAAAAAAGTGATCAGTACTCTAAGTAATCAAGTGGGGTTGGGAACCCTCTCCCAAAAGCTACTATATATTGAAGTGAAATTACCAACTTATTTGAATGACCCATTGAGCAGCCTATGCTACTTTGTTGAGAATTGAGAATTGAACCAATTTATTTTTCATAATTAAGGGAAATCTTGCTGCAACTGTAGAACTAGCTGACCTTTATCATAATTTCTGCAATGGGAGCATCCAACCCATGGCAAGACAGTTGAGTGCTATGGCTAATTATTCGTTTTGGAACAGACATAAATTGTAAATTATCATATCCAGAATTACCATGCACTGCAAGAAATTGACACTCACCTTTACTCTCGTAGATACCTGCAAAATACTTAACTAGTTAAACAGCCAGTAAAGAAAAACCAAATTGATGCGTATTGCACAGAATAGCGGTCACAATCCTCACCCATGAGAAAAGTGCAGATAGCCCAACACCAACACCAATCCAAAACAGCGGTGACCCTCTAGAAAACAGAGAATAAAGGAAAAAAGAATGAGAAGTTTCAGTCAATCGATAACAGTGAGTTAAAATGAATTTTCACAAAAAGCAATCCTCTCAGTGTAACAACAATTTTGAGAAAATGAAGAGCATAAATGTAGAATGACAAAGAGATACAATGTTCAAAAGATTAGTTGATTACATAGTTGAGGATGGAGGTGGTACTGAATATTGGGGGCTAACTCCAATAGATGATGTTTCTTGACTCTTTGATGAAGAAATGCTGGCAAAACGCTCCACTACCAACTTCTCCTGCACTGTATTCTTAGAAGGTCTTAAATTACGTTCCAAAAGAGATGAACAGAACGCATTGAGATACACATGGCTTATGTCACACATTCATTAATCAGAGAACTAGAGGAATGAAGAAATGCATCATGGTTATGCTTGCCAAATTTGAAAGTGTGTTGAGATCAAGTCAGGGCATTATTAGCATGGCTGCGCACCAAATCAAAATACTGTTGCCTTCGGTTTGCAAAAGCATACAACAATAATTAAGCCTAGCTCATCAGGACTTTGCCACTTTCTACATGTACTAATACAATTCCCCAACCTATTCATAATTTCATCTAGAAATGTTTGAGAACAGCTGCACTTCCTAGGTGGTTCATAATGAATCTCTTTCCCAAACGCTAAGTTACTAACAAAACATAATCGATATGCACGATATGATCCCATTCTTAAATCTGGCTCACACTGACAATATAGCAGAATTTACCACAAATTTGATTGTATGAATTGCGAAAAAAACTTAAAATCTTTGAGAATCTGAATGCAGAGGATAGAGAGCTTCGCATTATAATATTTTGATAACTCTTACAATACATTATAGAACCAGCATTCAACTGTAAATACAATTTACTGTAATTTAACGATAGAACTGTAACACTCTAATTATTACTTGAACCTGGTGAAGAGCATTGCATTAGAACCTATCACAGCCCAGTTCGCTCCCCAAATCCTTAAAACCAAGACAGTGTTGCAATAGAGGGAGATAACAAGATATTTACCAGATTTTGGGTTTTGCTGGGGTTTAGCGGCAGCCCGGATAACATTTGAACGAGAAAGAGAAGACGCGGAATATCTAGAGTGAGGAGGCACAGTTACAGCACTTCCAAATGAAAAGGTCTTTCTAAAAATTACGTCTTTGATAGAGTTTCTTGCAGGAAAATGCCCCAGCAACGTGTGTTTTGGAGAAGATAGTAGGGTTAGATTAAGGTTCTCCATCTTTTCCAATCTATGGAGCCAAAAAGAACAGAAGAATAAAAGTGCAGGGCAGGTGGAGGGAGAAGTCAAGTAATAAGTCGGAAAGTAAGCAAAATTCTGGATTTTCCTCAATTCGCGATCTGGTATTCAACTTTCAGCTCAGCGACTTGAAGAATAAAGATAGAAAGCGGCAGGGGTGGAGTTTGTTGTGCTTGTGCGCAGCTGGTGAGGAGTTTTGGCCTGCGTGGCGTCAAGGTCGGGATGAGTCAACTAAACCTCTACGTTATAAACATATAACTTGATTGAGCAGGGAAAATACAATTCTCAACCTTTGCTTGAGTTTTATGATTTTGATCAGTACTTCACATAAGAGCGAGCTAAATTTTGGTTGGAAATAGATAAAAAGTTAGTCATATTTATTTATGTAAATTATTGAATTATATATCCGTTTATCACTCATTTAATCTACTTTTAAGAAAAATGATGAAAATGGCTATTTGAAAATAATTTATTTAATTTTATTACTTCCTCCAAACAATGTATAGCTTTTATATTAAGTATAGAAGAAAAAATTTAGTTTTAGATTTTTAGATTCAGATGTTTTGAGCCATCATAAGTTGTATTTTTTCATGTAAATGTATAGTTAAATAATCATATTTTTTTAAAAAAAACAGGCCGCATAACAAATATAATTGAAAAACTTCAAATAGCCAATAAAAACAACTTAAGCATGTTCATACAAAAAAAAAGTCTTGGTAGGTTGTATGGTTAGAATAATAAACTAAAATTTATCAAAAGATAATAAATCAAAATGGTTATTGATATTAACTTTTAAAATGAAAAAAAGGAAATAATTCCGTGCCTTGGATTCACTTTTGGTTAACTAATTTTTTTTTTGTTAGAGGTTAGCTAATTAAATTAAAGTTGATATAGGCAGAAGATAACTAATTATCATCAAATCCTTTTTAATTACAGTTTTTTTTGTTTCTAAATCTAAATTATCTATATAACTCAAACTGAAGTGTGTGCATGGGTCCCCTCGTAGCAGTGGTGGACTCAGGACCCTGGTTGAGGGGGTGCAAACTATTTTTTGAGAATATAAGTGGGACATATTCTTAATATCTTTTGAGAAAATTTGAGTAAAAATTTAGTGGGTTCAAAATTAGTAAATCAATGGGTGCAAAATAAATCACATAGTACTAATATATACATAATTTTTTGAAAGTCAGGGGATGCGGCTGCACCCACCAGTGGACACATAGGTCCGCCTATGCCTCTTAGGATGTGAGTGTAATTTGCCAAGAGCACTTATAGGTGTGTGTTTGGGAATCATTTCCTAATCAAGTTGCACGTAAGTCGAAATAAAATTCTTTTTACATATTTACTTCGGAATCCATAAAATTGTTCTCCCAACAGATTTTCAAATACAATAGTTTTAAGGTAGAAAATCATAGTTTTTCAAAATCCAACTTTTTCAGTTTCTATGAATTATTTTTCAAAATATATTCTCTAAAATCACTTGTAATTATATTTTTTTCGGGAGCTATTTTTTAAAAACTAATCCGAACCCTGCAGAAATTTGTTGACATTACATAATTTCATAAAAGTACCCATAAGAATTTATCTGAACATTCATCTTCAATATCAACTTTAATTGTTCTATTCACCATCCTTTTTATTTTTTTCTTGTGATAAAAGAACAGTGAATTTTTTTTGTATAAATCATCCGGTATTCTGGGATATCCTGGGTTCATTGCCAACCCCATACTAATCTGGACCCCCGCGAGGAGACCTTACGGTGGTAGCAAGGTACCGATGGGACAACCTTTTTGAGGTTGCATTACTTATCACGGCTATCACTCCCCAGGGTTCGAACCCTCACCCTGAGGAATGTTGGTAGTAGCCCTTACCAACTCTACCAAACGTCATTGGTAAAAGAACGGTGAATAGAATAGGAGATTAGAAGGATTTGTTCATGGCCCAGCCCAAAAAGAAAAAGGTTCATCCCCATCTTACCACCCCAATGGCCCAATACATAGTCCTCCATCATCCCCCCATGCTATCCAAGTCGTTAAAAACAATTCGCAGAGAAGATTAAAAAAATTGAGTAAAGCATAGATTTAATCTTTTAAGTTTATGCAACCTTATAAATTTAAAAAGTATACTTTTATTTTTTTAATATAAACATTGTTAGTTTTATCTAATGAAAAATGGTGACTCAGCAAATTTAGATGGTGATTCTATAATTAAAAACTGATAAAATATGATTAAATTTTAAAAATATAAAAATATGTATATTAAATAATCAATATTTAAGTATATTTTAATATTATTTAATTTTATAATGATATTTGAACTATCATTTTCAATTAAGTAAAACTAACAATGTTAATAATAAGTGACTAAAAATACAATTTTTAAACATAAATGGTCAAATTGAACTGTGATGTAAATTTAAAGAATTAAATCTATACTTTAAAAAAAATTTATATCATATAATTTTATAAAGTTAACTTATCATTTCTTTTAAAATGTAATTATTTTTTAAATCTAAAATTAATGAGAAATAAAAAGGTTTAATGCAGTCTTCGATTGTAAAATTTAAAAAATATTATAAAATATGGAAGATAACATTCAATCACAAATAGCAGATGGGTGGGAGGGATTGTGCCCTTTGCATCTGATTCATGGGGTCCAAAATTCCAAAAATTAATAGTAACGGTAAAATCGCATAAAAAAGGCCTGGCCGTCAATCAATTATCGTTCACACGAAAAATAAAAGAATATTAAATTATGATTGATGAAATTTTGGCATAAAAATTGTCCTGCCAGAAATTTTAAAAAAGGGGGTAAGATTTCGTATGAAATCATGAAAGACTCTGGGTCCTGTCTTTTCTCGCGCAGATTCCTCAATATCTTAATAAGTTGCGGATAACGCAGGCATGACAAGACGGCCTACCAAATACTGATAATATATAATTGTTCTAAGAATAATAAATAGTAATACTAAAAAAAGTAAAAATAACAGTGAAATGGATAATCTTGTAGCCAAGTATCCAGTGCCGGAGTCACGTTGAGGTGAGGGTGGGTAATTGCCCCCCTCAATTTTTCTGGATATATATAAATACTTGTTTGATTTTTAATATTTGAATCTACTCAAATTATTTACACTTATAAACTTGTTGTCATTGTTTGAAAATAAAAAATTACCCCCACTGATTCAGGTCTGACTCCGCATATCTATTGGTTTGAAGATAATGTCAGTGTCACGGTTTTTGTCAGCTTTCGGGAGATTAAACAACTGAAGTGCTTTCAGTCTGTTTCTGGATCACTCTTTAGGGTCTCTGCCATTTCCGTTCCTTCTGTACCTCGCCGCCTCACCTACTCCTTTCTCAACCGTGCCCCCCACCCCCCAAAAAATCGCAGGTATGATTCTTTTTCATGTTTTTATGGCTCTCAATCGTTCTCAATCTATTTATGAAGCTGGCTTTAGCTGGTAGAAATTTCTGCTGCTGCTTGTTCTTTCTTCGTCGTCTCTTTCTGTATTGACTTCTGTGACTA
>JANTPZ010093878.1:0-15877 GCA_025593235.1 Vachellia pachyceras
GGGTGCGGGTAAACATTCATATGTTTCTGTATAAAATATTATTTCAGGCGGTTTAACCATTTATTAGCTCTCCAAGCTTGAATTTGCATCAATTAGAATATCATGAATATATGGGTATTGAATTTAAACTAATATAACATACCTAAATTTGACAAGAAGAAAGTTTAAAAACTACGGATAGAAAACCTTTAGGGCGGGCTGTTTGGTTTGATGGAATTGGCCTACATGGAAATGAAATTGATTTCCATTTTCATGTCTGTTTGGTACACAGAATTGGCTTTGGAATTGGCTTCCATTGGAATTGATTTTCACATGCTAACCCATGGAATTTGTCAAAATTCCATAGAATCCTCATTTTGCCCTTCTTCTAGTGACTGCACATCCACCCAGCTATGGCACCCACCCACGACGGCACAACCCAGCGATGACATACCCACACACAACGGCATAACCCACCAACGATGACACGGAAATCAATTCCAACGTTTCAAACGAGGCATTAGAAATATAACACTTCAAAATAAAAGCATTCCGTTGATAGTGAGATTTGGACTTCTTGGCCATCCTCTAAAACTTAAGCAGCATATTGTGATCCTCTTTTTTTTTTTTTTTTTTAATGGATGAAAGCATTGGGAATGGACATGTCTTTGTTTTGCAGAAAGAAAGGAAACAAAAAATTCACGTCGGCCTCCTTTAACATGTAATACGATTGTAAGTTACTGTGTGTGTGCAGATAAAAGGCAATATATCATCATCCGGGGTTACCTCCTATCCATTGACATGCTTGTTCAAGCACCTCAAATGTTCAATCAGATACTTCAACCTCATAATTCTAACCCACCAATCATTCTTCAAGACTGAGCCATCTACATACCAAACTCAGAACAATAGCCGAAACCGAACCTGAGTGAGGGAAGAAATAAGATTAGCGTATTTAGTTGAAAATTTACAGAGGGTTTTATATGCAAGCATTTTTATATTTGCCCCCAAAAATTAGAACTTCTGCGGGACCTTTTAGCAATGAATTTTCATATTCACTCCTAAATTTCAATATCCGCAGAAAAAATAATTTCTTTATGACCCTTATTTTTAATTTGTTTAATTAGATGTCAAATGGTGATTATGAGCGTGTATGTATGCTAAATGGAGCAAGGCATTTACCATGGATTTGAGTTGGTTTTAAATATGAAATGAAATTTTTATGAATTAATACATCAAATATAAAATGGAATGTTTGTGAATGAATGGGTGTTAATAGTGGATTTTAATTTGGGAGAATTAGGGATAAACCCCCATTGAAAAATTAATTGTAAAATAAGACCTTTCACAAAATGCAACTGAGCTTTTACATTATATGCAACTGAATTTCCACATTATACAACTGAGCTTCCATATGGCATGTCCATTTTTTTAATTAATTCTCCAATGGTGATTTATCCTCAGTTCTGCCATTTAATTTTTCTCCAAAATTTTTATAAGCATACTGGTCCAAAAAAGTTAATATTAGGCATTTTCCTCCTATATTTTCAACGCAATCCAAAAACTTATATTTTCAAAACGTTTTATCTTATTTTGATTCTTAAAAATTCATAATCAACATAATTGCATTTTCTTTGAGCAATGGTCTCAATTCCCTATTTTTTCTACTCCTAAAGCTAGAGAAGCACAACATTGTGAGAATTTGACAATTTTGCTTCTTCATCTTTAGATGTTTGCTGATCTTGTTATTATCTATTCTCAATGTGAAAAAAACATATTGACTTTAGTCTTTTTTTTTGGACAATACTAATTGGAAAACTGGATGGACTGGATATAATGAATTGGAGATAAGTTTGGTCCTTATTATTATTAGTTTTTTAAATGATGCCTGCCTCTCCTGCTCTGGCTTCAGCATTTCTTACAGCAAAAACCTTTGTTTCCATTGCTTTGATTCTTAAATTAATTTTCCACAAGTATCCTGATTGAATTTGCTTAATTACTACTGTCCACATGAGCATCTTATTAGCTTCATTGACTTGTATCAAAGACTCAATGTATTCCACATGTTTTTTTTCCTAAATGAAATGAATTTTTTCCTAATTGAAATGAATTTTTTCTAATTTGGTTGTGAATGCTAGGTTGAATTTTCACGCTGCAGTGAATGTTTTCATTATGTAGATGGATTCAGGTGGGAGGAACTTCTGGATGTCCAATATTCCAAAGAGAAAACTTTCAAGTCAATTTGGCCCCTTAGCTCTTTAGAAAAATCAACATACATTTGTTTGACAAATAACTAATCAACTAATTTTCTTAATCTATATAAATTGGTTATCTTACTCATATATTAAAAAACTAAAGGAATATATTAACTCAATACAATTTTTGGAGGTATTTTATAGTCATTATATTTTATATGGAAGATAAGAGCAAATGGTATATGATTAAAAAACATCCTTACCAAAAATATGATTGGAAATTTTCAACTTAAAATTATTGTATAAAATGACATATTATATGTTTATTAATTGAAGGACGGGTAATCCTAAATACAAGAACTAGCCACAACTGTAAGTTATAGTTCTATAGAAAGATCAATACAACATAAAAGCCCAACAATGCAAACAGGAGAATTAATAATCATACATTGAGTATACGAAAGGAAACCTCCATAGTAATAATCTATGAAGAGTAATAAATTTGCAGGTGCGTAGAAAATGAAGTTTCATTCTCACAGCTTGCTTGTTGGAACACCAACTGGTTGATTTCTGGACCTCTTTTCTACTGCTCTTGAAACCTGCTTCACTGCCTCCTTGGGAAGATGACGAGGCTTGGTCAGCCACAATCCTCCATCAACTATAAGAGTGGTACCATTCACAAATTTTCCTTCAAGAATTTGTATGGATGTCAAGATTTTATGAGCACAGAAAATAAGCAAGGAGTTAAGAATATATGGCTGTATTGTATTTATGGTTACTGATTATTAATTATTCTAGAGTATTGTTATTCTTGTACAAATGGCATCATGTAATTGTATCCAATTCTTCCTTTCCTGTGCAGTTTCAACTTTCTTCTGTTACTAATAATGCTGTTTCTGTTGAAAGGTCTAGTGATACTCAATCTGGACGATCATCTGTTTCTGGTCACATGCATCAGTCTATGTCGCAGCTTTCCTCTGACTTGTCTGTCTCAGACCAGGAACAGCAGCCACACTCAAGTTTGTCACCTATTTCTGCTGAGATATCTGTTCCACTTCAGAATCAGATCGCTCTTTTACCAGCGTCTCCTGCAGCTGATGAATCTGTCTCTGCCTCTGCTGACCACGTTCCAGGTACAGCAGAGAACACTCAGGTCAGCAACTCATATCCCATGCAAACCAGGAGCAAGCAAGGCATTTTTAAGCAGAAAGTGACTTCTGCTGGGTCTGTTTCTGCTCGCTTATCAGAGACAAAATCAGTGGCTGAGGCTCTTGCTCATCCATTACAGAAGAAGGCCGTGCAAAATGAATACAATGCTCTTATGAAGAATCATACGTGGCATCTTGTTCCCTATGCTGGTCAGAGGAATATTGTTGAAAGCAAATGGGTGTTCAAAACAATGTACAAGTTGGATGGCTTACTTGACAAACCCAAAGCAAGGTTAGTTGCTAAAGGTTTTCAATAAACTATTGGAGTTGATTAATGATACTTTTAGTCCTGTGGTTAGGTCTACTACTATTAGGGTTGTAATCTCTCTTGCTGTAACTTTTGGATGGGACATACCTCAACTTGACATAAATAATGCTTTCTTTAATGGTTTTTTTAAAAGAAACTGTTTTTATGGTCCAGCCTGAAGGATTTGTGGATTATTCTAGGCCAAATCATGTGTGCAGACTCTCTAAAGCAATTTATGGTCTAAAACAGTCTCCAAGAGACTGGTATGATAGACTTGGACAAACACTTTTGGCTTGGGGTTTTGTAAACCCCAAAAGTGACTCTTCCTTGTTTATATATACTGATAGGGTGCAGATTATGATCATCTTAGTTTATGTAGATGATATTCTTGTTAATGGTAGTAATTTCAAGTGTCTTGGTTTATTTACCCAAAAACTACACAATATGTTTGCTCTTAAAGATATGGGACTAGCTCATTTCTTTCTCGGCATAGAAATACAAAGGAGCAAGTATGGACTTTTTTGAGTCAAAAGAGATATGTTATGAATATTCTTGAAAGGTTTCAAATAAGTAGGGCAGCTTCTGTGAACTCTCCTATGGCCTTGGGAATGTCTTTGTCACTTCATCATGGTACACCTCTTGAGAATCCCTCTAATTACTGAAGTGTAATAGGAGTCTTACAGCATCTTTGTAATACTAGGCCTGATATCAGTTTTTGTGTTGGAAAATTTAGCCAATACGTGTCAGCTCCAACAACAGAACATTGGACAGCTGTAAAAAGGGACTTAAGATACATAAAGGGGACCATGAATCTTGGCATACACTTGAAACCTTCAAAGAATCTTGATCTGGTTGTGTATTCAAATGCTGATTGGGCTGTTTGCCCTAATGATAGAAGATTTGTGGGAGGTTTTTGTATATTTCTTAGAGATTGTCTTATTGCTTGGTCTTCTAAGAAACAACGAGTTGCCTTTTGGTCTAGCATAGAGTATGATCTCTGTCTAATACGCCAGCTGAAATTTCATGCATTAGGAGCTTATTTGGAAATCCATTTGAGAATAGCTTTTACGGAGTTCAAAGCAAAACCTATATTCTGTAGAATAGATTTTGGGAGAATAGCTTTTACGGGTTTCGAGGAAAAAAGAAAGTAGGAAATAGAAAGAAAGAAAAGAGGGAAAGCAAAAATTTATTATGAGAGAGTGTGTGATTTGACAAGAAAATATCTTTTTTAAAATCTAGATTTTAAATCTAAAGTTTTGTTACACAACTTAGGTTTTAAAAAATGTGAGTACTTGGACAAAACCTAAATTTTGAAATTGGGTTCCAAACGAGCCCTAAGTCACTGCTATCCTAACTGAAACTTCAATTCAGGAAAGTTCCTGTTATATGGTGTGACAATACTACTGCCAATGCTATTGCCTCCAATCCTGTCTGCCATGAGAGAACAAGACATATCGGGATTGGTGCTAATTATGTTAGGGATCAAGTATTACAGAAAAAGAAAAACAGATACGTTGATTGGTGCCCTAAGTCACTCCAAGCTTGGGATACTGATATTCATTCCCATTGAGCCATATTCTTTACCATTTCTTCTCAAGGAAATGGTATGATTTCATGGACAAAGAAAAACAGATACGTTGATTATTCAGGTTAAGTAAAAATTTTAATGCATCAAACCTGTTGACATGGTCTAAAATAAATACTCTCAGCTGTTTAAACAAATGTTGCAACAATCCTTGATTATGTAGTCCAAAACTCCTTGGTTGTGAGATAGCTTATAAAGAAAATGATAACACTCTAAACCCTAAATACATATAATGGTTTTGGTTGATGTTTAAAAAGATGTGGCAAACGAATACAAAGAACATATTCCCCAACAAAACATAAACACTTCAAATAATTTTGTAACACTGAGTGTAACCATGTAAACGAACTTACCTGCATCTGACACAAGGTAGAGAGAAGCCATGGCAATATCCCATTTCTCCCCATGTTTGAACAAAGGTACCTGGTCTGTGGTTTTGTTTTTTATTTCCTTAGGATCCATTTTACTTGCGCCAGTAGTGCCACCAATTAGACCGGGTGCAATCCCGTTGACCCTAATATCATAGTCTGTTCCCCATTCTAAAGCCAAGTTTCTGGTAACAGCATCAACAGCTGCCTGTTGGAGAGGAAACATTCTGAAGTCGAATGCAAGTACATATGATGTTCAACATCTAGAAAATATGCTACAGACCTTAGCTGCAGAGACATGAATTTGATACCAAGAAGCTGTATAATGCAAGGTAGCACTAATGTTTAGTATTGTTCCCCCACCAGAAGAGCTTCTTCCTTGTCCTCCTTTCTTGAGATATTTTAATGCTTCATGGCACATTGTGAATGTGCCAACAGAGTCTATATCCATAACTGCAACAAGATTCACACCTGATCACTACTTTCTGCTTCTTACTCTATTTAATATATTTAAAATCTGGCTGAATCATGTTCTGAACCTTAACTTGTCGAGTAACTGCTCAGTTGGGGCTTACGCATCTACCTAAGCACTTTTTTGAAGGATGTCTTCTTTAAGCAAGAATAGGTTTTCAGTTATGTGAACCACATGTTAATGTCTAAAAGTAGTGTTTTATATGAATTTTAAAGCTTGCTAAAACATCTTCTATTATGAACGGAATTTTCAACACTACACATAAAAATTGTTTTTAGTAACAGCCACATGATTTATAATAAGGTAAAATGATGTCTAAATGTTATTAATAGACGAAATAAAATTGTAAAATAAAGCATTATATTCATTTTCCAATTTTGTAGGTCTTAGTGACTAAGCCCGCTAGTCAAAACCCACAAATCGGCCTACATGTCTCAGATCTGTTTAACATATTTTCATTTTTTTTAAATCGATCAAGTTAAAACAATAAATTTTTAATTTATTTACACGGAACACAAGAATTGGAAATAAGTATTTGACTTGAAAAGATTTCTTCTGAAACCTGAAGAGAAACAAAACGCTGCGATAATATAATGCATTTGATAATCTTTAAGAAAAATTATGTTTCAACAATATTTTTTCTTTTCCCATTTTTGAATTTTTATGGGGTATATGATTGATAACAAAACAAATTTAATGAAAAAATAGCACTTATTTTTTGTTTTTGAAAAGGCTACTTATATGTATAAAACAATTAAATAAGTTTAACTTGAAAAATGGGAACAAGGTTTGATCAAAATAAAAACAAAGAGGAAGAAATAACATTAAAAATAAAAAGTAAATAGATACAACGACAAAGACCCGTTCTTAGACAATCAATTAATGTTAGTTTAAAAAGATTTGTTTCTGAAATTTGCAAGCAAATATAGGAAGAATTTGGAAGAACAAAGATGTTTGAAATAAAAAAATAATAATTTGGCCAACCTAACCCGACCTGCTGCAACCCTACAAAGCTGGTTTTTTTAAGCCTACGGCCTACAGGGCTAACCCTTTTAGGCCTATCTCCATTTTTTTCACTCTTGATCACAAACCTGGCTCATTTTTTTTACCCTTAATCACAAACCTGACTCTGGACTTAAATATCTATAAATAGATTGCCCAATAGACTCGACCCGTTCTCGTTGCTCTAGATGCCATTTGCAGAACTTTAAAGGAGAACTAGAATAGTTTTGAAAGAAAATAAAGGCCGAGAAACTTATTTTTTTTTTTATACAAGCCGAGAAACTTATTTAAGAAAAAGAGTACCTGTTTGAAATCCTTTAGGAGACAGATCCTCTGCTGCTACTAAAAAATTTCCAGCTGCAGCATTCACAAGAATGTCAATCCTTCCAAAGTAGTTATAAGTTGATTCCACAACTCTTTTCGCATCTTCTTGCTTACGAACATCGCCCTCAAAACCAACAGCCTAAGTAACATAACAAGACCAATATGACTGGAAAGTCATTGATGACCTATCGTTCGACATCTTATATCACCAATGAACAATACATAAATAAACCTACAAATCAAGTTGCACTGCAAGTACCCTTGTCCTAAATGAACAATAAATCAGAGCTGGAAAAATCATATACTAGTAACATATAAAGTTTTCGTAAATTTCGGAGCTGGAAACTGGAAAGGCCAAACCTGCCGATCCACAAACCAGAGGGATGCTAAGTACAGCGTCCAAGACCAGCGATGTAAGCCGAAAAGACAAGAAGCATAGAACGTTAAATTTACCGGGATTCCAAGTGAGCGGAGAGCAGAAACAGCAGAATCGAGGACTTGCTTGCGCCGACCCATGATGGCAACAGAAGCACCATGTTTGCCGAATTGGGTGGAAATTTCGAAGCCGATGCCGGAGCCGCCGCCTGTGAGAAGAGCAACCTTACCTTTCAGTATATCTGGTTTGAAAGATGACTCCATGGCCATAGGTTGAGCTGATGAAAGGGGACAGATCAGGCAACACCAACGACTACTACTTAGCTCGTGTGGAAGCCAATGAAGGTGGACAGAGGCAAAACCAAGTATATATACTTCCATCTTCCTTCCATGCATCACTGTAGCCACCAACGGTTTTCCACTTTTCCTGTTCGTATTGTCTTTCTTTTAGATAAATTATATAATTATAATACATATTTTAAATATTTTTTATAGTATTAGATTATATATCAAGGGTGCGCAGACATGTGATTTTTTTTTTGTTGCCAACCACAAGACATGTGATTCCAAATGTTCAAGATTTAGTTGGCAGAGAGATTTGGTACGATGAGTGGGATTCTAAATTTCTAATCACGTGTAAGATTTGGTTGGCAGTGGAATTTTGAAAAGAGGAGTAGGATTCTAATCACATGCAACGGTCCATTGACAGGCTTCGTTTACCAAAGTTTTTCAGAAGTTCAAAAGCACGTTCAACAGTATTTTTCTGTAAAATGAGATAATCCCCTTCACATATTCGACTCGACTTGTGTAAAAGTACTTCTCTACCGCTTTTCTAAATGAGCCCATAACCACCCAAGAATCACTTCTTCAAATACTTTTACGTAGATCGAGAAAACTTCTCTTATATAACTACTTTAAATTGTGTAAAATTACTTTTAAAAAAATAATTCAAACGAGGTTGAACCTATTTGGATTGCATGATTGAGCCTTGATTAAGATATTAACTATTCCTCCAATAATAAATATAATAACTTATTTGTAGTGGCGTTACAAACTATATTTTATATTTAACATGAGATGAAATATTATTTAATTCAAACTATGGGTCTTGGTTACTCAAAAAAAAGATAATCCAAATTATTGTTATGTTTTAGAGACCTATGTAACATAGGCTATGTTTTAAACATAATGAAATTTAATTGAGAAAAACTCATTATTTGATAATTATTGGACTAAGAGTAAAGTAAAGGGCAAACTTGATAAGCAGAGATTGTATTAATCCCTTTATTTAAAAAAAAATAGGTTGCAAATATGGCTTCTAACAATTACGAGGAGTATCAACTACAAATAAGACATGGCTTGGTTCAAATGGGTTCCTATAATATTTACAGCTGTATGAATGAATGGATCCGTTTGGTAAAGTGGTGGAGAAGTATTTTTACCATTTACGAGGTAAATATATGAAGGAGATTATCTCGTTTTACGAAAAAACACTGTTAAACGTGTTTTTGGGGTGTTGAGAAACTTTCCCAAACACCCCAATATTGACAACGCATCCTAGAAGGCTAGAACTAACTGTTATTAATTCAATCTTTTGACACCTAATCGTCATCAAGGAAGCATGCAAAATCAAAAGTTAGGTATATTTAAAAGTAAGGCAAAGCTGAAAAAAAAAAGTAATAACAAGTCTGCCATTGTTATTTACAAAATAAATCCCAGGCTTCTCGCATTAAATAGTACCGAACTTTTGAAAATAACATGCTATCAGTATTTTGGAAGTTGTTATATCTGTCATAATTAATACACCCGTTTTGAAACGTAGTGAAAAATTATTTTTACGTAAGTCAGGGTAAATATATGAAGGAGATTATTTTGTTTTACAAAAAAATAATGTAAACGGTTTTTGGACTTTTCATAAGTATTATCAAACAGGATCGTGAGAGAATGTAATAATTGGATTTTGTATGTGACATGTATAGAAGTTAGAAGATAATAACACAAGAATGTCTGAAAAATTAATCTTTTTGGTCATGTAGTTTTGATTCGGTGATAACTCAATTATAAAATTTTGATTTAATACAACTCAGTTTTTATAATTTTAATTTGGTTGAAACTTAATATGTAGACTTTAACTTATTCCAATGTAATCCCTATAATGTTAACCATTTAAAACTATAGACCCTAAGTTTCATAAAATATATAATTTTATTTTCTAAAATATAAAGAAATGGACTAATATTTTAAATGGTTAAATTACAGGGACAGAGTTGTATTGAGTTAAAGTTGAAGGATTGAACTATAACACATCAACAAATACATAGCCAAAAGACCAATTTTTCTATAAATATAACCGTTTTCATATTCTACGTCTCCAAAACTCTCGTCCACATATGTTGTGTTGTTCAGCTGTTAGGTGTTTCATTTTGAGGGCTTCCCTGGTATGTTCTTTGCTGTTGAGCTTTATGTTTAGCTGAAAACGAACCCAAGTGAGGAAGAAATAAGAGTAGCGTATTTATTTGAAACTTTCCATCCAGAGGGTTTTATACATGGTAAAAGAACCCAAACTGGTTAAGCTGGAAACCGGTGATCCGACCTCCAATCTAGTCTAGGTTACGTTTTGATCTTAGGTTGGATCAATATGGTGCAACACGGAATAACCCAGGGTAAACCCGGTTGACCCATTGGGCTGGGTGAATCGACCGGGTTACCTTTTTCAACAAACTTTTATTTTAGAAAAAACAAAATGATGAATGTTTTTAAAACCCGAAAGGTAAAAAAAAATAGAACATCTTCTCCATATATGCCCACCTTCTTGTCTGTATATCCTCATCTTTGTAATTATTTTTTAAAAAATGGATGAATTTATTTAAAATTTTAAATTTGAAAGTTAAAAATAAAAACAGAACCATTTAACTTATATATTTTGATATTTTGTTAGGATGAATATTTTAAAATTATAAATAATGCTATATAATAGATAAGCTATATATAAGCACATGATAAATTTGGTAATTGTTACTTTGTTAGTAATGGAATGCACCACTTAATTTTTTAAAATTTTAAATTTGGATGATTTAATTTTGTCAATGTGTAATGATAATTATTTTTTAATTTTTTGTATTCTTCACTAGTTTGACCCCGGTTCGACTCTAGTATGACTCATTAACCCTTAACCCATGTACCTTGGTTTTATATGAAAACATTTTTCATATTTGCCCCCCCAAAAATTAGCATTTCTGCAGGACCTTTTAAGCGATGGATTTTCATATTAACTCCTAAATTTCAATCTCTGCAGAGAAATAATTTCTCATGACCCTTATTTTTAGTAATTCTGTTAATTAGATGTCAGTTGGTGATTATTAAAGTTTAATTTATTGAATTAAGTTGTTGGTTGCTAAATAGAGAAAGGTATTTTCATGGCATTTGATTTTAACTACGAAATGAAATGTTTATAAATGAAAATGTATTAATCCCAAAAAAGTTGATATTAGGCATTGTCCTCCCATATTTTCAATACAATCATAAAACTTATATTTTAAAAAGTTTTATTTTATTCTGATTCTCAAAATTCATAATCAATCTAATTGCATCTTCTCAGAGAAATGGCTACAATACCGGCCTAGTTTTTCTTCTAGTAAAGCTGGACAAGCCGAATATTATGAGAATTCGACTATTTCACTTCTTCATTTTCACATGTTTGTTGATCTTGTTATTATCTATCCTACATGTAAAAAAATATTTGACTTTTAACTTTTTAATGATAGAGATCAATCATTTTGCCCATATCATATTGTTGTACGGATGAAATATATTCTGATCATATGATAACGAGACATCATGGATTGAATTGCTTGGTGCCATGAAACGCTTTGCCAACTCATCCTTAAATCTTCACCAGTCTATACAGAAAACATTTAGTAGTAACATATAGGTGCTACATAAGGAAACCTCTCATTACAATTTGTTTATTATGCATGGTGCCATGAAAGGCTTTGCCAACTAATCTTGTGTTGCTGTCATCTGATGTAAATTGAAAATATACTTCTCTCTTGTGTATATAATGTGTATGTTTGGGAAAAACTTCTTCCCAATGGTGCACGCAAATCAAAACAAAATTATCTTGAAATCCGTAAATTCTTCTCGAATTCCGTAAATTCTTTTTGCCAACGAATTTCCAAACACACCCAATATCTAAATTATCTGTCAATAGCTGATATTATACATTTTCTCTCACTTCCTTTCCCCAAAAGCTGCTTCTTCCTACTTCTCCCTAAAAGTGACTTTTAGGCATAAGCTCCTTTTTGGCCAAAGTGGGAGTGATTGTGCTGTGATAAATCCTTCCCTTCTTCAGGAGGGAGTATTTTTTTTAAAAAAATAAATATGCACTTTTTTTACAATTGACTAACTCAACTAATTTTTTAATATATATATATATTAATTAATTGACTTTTATATCAAGAACTAAAGATGTCATATCAAATCAATACAATTTTTGAAGGTATTTCATAGTTATTATATTTTATATAGAAGATAATAGCAAGTGGTAGATATTTAAAAACACATCCTTAGCAAAAATATGATTGGAAATGTTCAACTTAAAATTATTGTCTATAATGACACATTATATGTTTATTAATTGAAGGACGGGTAACCCTAAATACAAGACCTAGCCACGACTTTAAGTTATAGTTTTATAGAAAGATCAATACAGCATAAAAACCCAACAATGCAAACAGGAGAATTAATAATCGTACACTGAGTATAGGAAAGAAAACCTCCATAGTAATAATCTATGAAGAGCAGGTGCGTAGAAAATGAAGTTTCATTCTCACAGCTTGCTTGTTGAAACACCAACTGGTTGATTTCTAGACCTTTTTTCTACTGCTCGTGAAACCTGCTTCACTGCCTCCTTGGGAAGAAGACGAGGCTGGCTCAGCCAAAATCCTCCATCAACTATCAGAGTGGTACCATTCACAAATTTTCCTTCAAGAATTTGTATGCATGTCAAGATTTTATGAGCACAGAAAATAAGAAAGGAAATGGTAATATTTCATGGACAGAGAAAAACAGATACGTTGAGTTTTCAAGTTAAGTAGCGATTTTAATTCATTAATCTGTTGAACATGGTCTAAACTAAATTCTCTCTGTTTGAACAAATGTTGCCACAATCCTTGATTATGTAGTTCAGAAGACAAGAACTCAATGGTTGTGAGAAAGCTTATAAAGAAAAATAATAACACTCTAAAGCCTAAATACGTATAATGGTTTTGGTTGATATTTAAAAAGATGTGGAAAACAAGAGCACAACATTTGATTGAAAAAGAATGCAATGAATACAAAGAACATATACCCCCAAAAAAAAACATGAACACTTTAGATAATTTTGGAACACTGATTGTAACCAAGTAAACAAACTTACCTGAATCTGACACAAGGTAGAGCGAAGCCATGGCAATATCCCATTTTTCCCCAGGTTTGAACAAAGGCATCTGGTCACTGATTTTGCTTTTTATTTCCTGAGGATCCAGTTTACTCATGCCAGGAGTATCCCCAATTGGACCGGATGCAATCCCGTTGACCCTAATATCATAGTCTGTTCCCCATTCTAAAGCCAAGTTTCTGGTAACAGCATCAACAGCTGCCTGTTGGAAAGGAAACATTCTGAAGTTGAATGCAAGTACATATGATGTTCAACATCAAGAAAATATGCTACAGACCTTAGCTGCAGAGACATGAATTTGATACCAAGAAGCTGTATAATGCAAGGTAGCACTAATGTTTAGTATTGTTCCCCCACCAGAAGAGCTTCTTCCTTGTCCTCCTTTCTTGAGATATTTTAATGCTTCATGGCACATTGTGAATGTGCCAACAGAGTCTATATCCATAACTGCAACAAGATTCACACCTGATCACTACTTTCGAGTCTATATCCATGTGGAAGCCAATTCCATCAAACTCATGGATTTCCAATTCCACATGAAAAGCTTGGATTTCCAATTCCATGTTGATAATTCCATCTAAAAATTTTTCTAAAATTTTTTTAATTTGATTTAGGTAGTTTTAAAAGTTAAAAAAAAAATTTTTAATTTAGAAGAGCTTTTAGGTCTTTTCATCTAAAAATCATACCTCATTTCCATGACATACCAAACATACTTTTAAACCTCATTTCCATTTCCATTTGCACATCCACATCCATATCCATTCCATATCAATATCCATCAAAATGAATTCTGCGTACCAAACGAGGCATTAGTCATATATAAATGAGAAATTAATAATCAAATTTCAACACTGCTCCTCAAACTAGGAAACAATCTGGAGCTTACATAATCAAATCTTCTTCAAACCTTGGATTAAGAATGCAGAAAGGAAGAAGCCAACATAATAGAAACTTTAGTGGCTGATTTGCACTTCTGTAAGCAGTACATATACAACAAAAATTTTGCTGTGTATTATAAGATCAAAGAAAATAAATAGACAAAACCTATAAGATATTCACCACCCCTGGAATAAATATTGCTTCCATGGGGTATATCATTCAATGAATTAATTTGACGGTATTAAGGGGAAGTAAAATAAAAACATAATGGGTATTTCCTTTAAAATCACAATAGCTTGGGATTGTTGGCCGTAATGTGTTATTCACTATCCCACCTGCGTAGACACAACTTTACCAACATGCTATTTTGGAAGTTGTTTAATATCTGTCATCATAAATGTATTCTGAGAATGTAATAACTGGATTCCGTATGTGACATGTATAGAAGTTAAAAGATAATAACACAAGAATGTAGGGAAAATTAATCTTTTAGTCACTGTAGTTTTAATTCAGTTGTAACTCGGTTCTTACTTAAACTTTAACTTGGCGTAATTCAATCTATATAGTTTTGATTTCGTTGAAACTTAATGTGCTTGTTTGGAAAAGCTTATTTACTCCCCAAAAGCACGTTCAACAGTATTTTTCTGTAAAACGAGATAATCTCCTCCACATATTTACCTCGGCTTGCGTAAAAGTACTTTTCTACCGTGTTCCTATACGGGTTCAATATCTAAATTTTACCTCATTCCAATTCAATCCCTATAATTTTAACCATTTAAAACTATAGACCCTAAGCTTCATAAAATATATAAATTTATTTTCTAAAATATATGGACTAATATTTTAAATGGTTAAATTCTAGGGACTGAGTTGTATTGAGTTAAAGTTTAAGGAATGATTCACAACAGAGATCAAAAGATTAATTTTCCTACAAATGTAAATGTGTTCAAATGCCACGTCTCCAAAACTCTCGTCCACATAAGTTGTGTTTGCCATCCAGGTCAGCTTTTAAGGTTTCATTTTGAGGGCTTCCCTGGTTTGTTCTTAGCTGTTGAGCTTTTTGTTTAGCCAAGTTAAAAAAAATTGACTTTAAGCTTTTGACAATATGTTTGTTTGAGAACTCATTTTCTCCAACGGTACACGTAAATCAAGATAAAATCATTTTGAAATCTGTAAAAACCATCTCGAAAACTGTAAAACCATATCGAAATTCATAAAATCATCTCGGAAACTGTAACTCTTTCCTCCTGACGGATTTCCCAAACGTACACAATGACGTAGGAAACCAATTGAGAAGTATGCATCAAGATTGAGGCTTTACTATGATAAACGAAAAGGGAAAAAAAATAACTATCATACCTATAATTGCACCATAGTGCATATTGGCATATGGCTCCTCACCAGTCAGAATCTCCCATAATACAATGCCAAAGGAGAACACATCAACCTGCAGATCAAAAGGCAATTCATCAAGCATAACTTGGAAGACATATAAAGATGGCCATTAAGAAAACATTAGCTTTCAGGGTTTCTTTTCCAATGATTATTAAGAGGTGAAAACTTACAGCACCCCAAGAGCAAGATTTCCAAATAGGAGAGTAAGGGTGGTTAAAAGCTCAGAAAACACACACAAACAGAGAAAGGAATTTGAGATAGACAGTGAGAGGGAAAGGTGAGTCCTGAATACTGGATAATGAGTTTTACTAAGAAGAGAATTTCATCATGTGGGATAGCAACAACTTACCATCTAGATAAGAGATCACTACAACTCAACTTCTTAGTTAAAATATATTTCTTAGTGAA